>JADGJA010000066.1:0-51217 GCA_027596035.1 Thoreauomyces humboldtii | reverse complement strand
CCTCCGCCTTCACCCCCTGCCTCGCCCGCAAGACGAAACGATGAACGGAACTCACCCCGAGCAAGCTTCTGCTTATCAGCCTACGCAGCAGCATCAAGTCCGCTTCGACGAACAAGATATCCAGCCAGATGCTTTCGCTGCATCCCCTTCCAAACCTGTCAAGCCGTACCAAGCCCAGAATGAGCTCGACCGTCTGCGTCTCGGCGACGAGTTCGGCAGCGGCGGGGCGCCCCTCGGCGGCGGCGTTTCCGGCGGCCTCACCGTAGCGGCACCGTCGTCGAGTTACGCTCAAGGCAACGGGTTCGGCGCTCAGCCCATCAGTCTCGCCGGATGGGGAGGTGCTGCGAACGAGTATTCGACCACCACCGAGCCTAGCGTCGCAGCTCAGACAGCCTACGAAGCCCTCCAGTCCAGCAGCGGCAACGCCACCGGCGGCATCCTCCAGAGTCGTCACGCATCTAACTTCCAGGCTCCCCCGAGCAACGGAAGCCCGAGTCGCAATCAGGCTGGTTACGAGGATTACACGCCCCCGCCGCAGCAGAAATCGCAGCAACAGGCGGGACAGTCGTACACGAAGGTCAACGGAGACCCTTCCACGCACACCGTGACCCTCAGTACCACTACCTACCAGCCGAACGGAGGCGGCAATGTGGTCGAGGCTGTCGACACGTACACATACCGTCGTCCCGAGACCACCAACGGGGAGTACGGAAACTTTCCTCGTCGAGGTCACTCCGAGCACGTCGTAGGCGGAAGTCCTTCCACCTTCGCTAACGGTGGCAAGGTCGTCAAAAGCGGTGACAAGGTCGTTCCGCTCGGTGGACCCGGGTGAGTTGCCGCCTCGCTGGCCTCTATGTAACGACCATCTGTTCACTTTTGACGATCTCTGCAGATCGGCCGAGGAACGTCCCGGGCTTGCGCGGCACGGTGGCATCGTCGTTTAATGACGGGCATGCCGGTGAGTTTGCCGCCTCTGCTCGCCGCCTCAGCCTCCGGGACAGAGTCTAATGTGGTTGTCATAGACCATATGGAATATTGCCTCATATGGTGTTTTCCAAAAGGCAGCCGAGGGATGTAGAGGGATGATTTGATACCGTTGGATCCGTGCTCCGCTGGGTCGGGGTGCTTTTCCGAAGCAATTAAGAACTGTAATACTGAAAACGCATCATGGAAGTAACGGGCTGCAATGCTTCACGAGAAAGGGTTCTAGGTATATCTATTGGTGAAAATGATCCACAAAAGTGGACGCGTGACACTACGGCAACGCAACGCCCTACCCAGTATGCAAAGAAAAGTTGACACAGGGTCGATGCGGGCGAGCTGCGGCCTCACCAGCTAAAGCTGCTCAAGGTACAAAGTGGAGAACGTAGCTGCGACAAATCGGCCATGGGCGGGAGCGGAGGCGATACGTGCTTCGATGAACATGCTCCTCTCATGATACTGGGAGCGTAGTGATGAAAGGATCCGCTCGTAGAGCAGCATATGCTGGCCGTTCCAATGACTGTTGTGCAACGCGGATGTCGGTGTTGATGTCTTCTATCAAGGCGTCTGCAAGGATGTCATCAGCTTTCTGCAATCAGGACGATTGCACGCATATTGCAACTCACCCAGCGACTCGTAGTTCTTCTCCGAGCGAATGTAGCCGGTAACGATGACGCGAAGTTCCTCGCCGTAAAAGTCTTGCTCGTAGTTATGGATGATGTGAACCTCCTGTCGCATGGAAAAGGGGTGAGCTTCCGGTACTCTTCCTCAGCCCGTCGCTAAGCCCGTCAAAGTACCCACCGCGGAACGTTTCTCGTTCTTGTAGTAAGGGTTCCATCCAAAGCTCATGACCATCGGGAGCACCTCCGGGCGGGTACCCACCGCGGCCCAGCCGTAGTAGATTCCCGTTTCTGCCTGCCTTCCGAAAGCTTCCGCGATTTCCTCCGGCAGGTTGGCTACATGGAACGGAGCTGATGAGAATCAGCTGAATCGATCAACCTGAATAATAGCAGACCCACCTGTTGGAATACCCAGCTCCTTGCTCCCTCGCCCAAAACCTTGCGAGACGAGGCCTTTGAGGTTGACGGGATATGGCGGTTCTGGTTGAAGAGGACCAACAATGCTAAGACGGCGTGCCGATGCGGTGGCTTCTGATACTACTGGCGCTGACATCCTCGTCTCTGGTAGGTGCACTGCCGTGGTCGGTGAGCTCGGTTTGGTTTGGGAATTGTCAAGTGAAGTTCAATTTGAGGTTGAAGTCTCCGGTGATTTGTCAATTGTCAAATTGATCAAGCCGATCCTGATTTCTTACGACCTGCTCACACTGCATTGCGCCAAGGAGATCAGCATTCAAAACCGACCAACAATGCCTATCTACATATCTAAGCAGCTACCCGAGGTCATCACGCCGAACCACTCGTGGCCCGGTACCTCGACTGGCGCTGCTCCGACGGCCCTGAATGCAAACGGCGAGCAGGCAGCGCCATCCACGGCGGCCGAGACTCGAGCCGCGGCTGCCGCCCTGCCCACCGTCCGTCACATACAAAACAACGTCACTCTTCTTTTCAGCCCTGCTCTGTGCACCGGTCTCGTGCCAGGAAAGGGCGAACTTTACGTTACGGACTCGTGAGTCCCTCCGAAGACTTTTCTCTTTCTACTCCGGGGACACTGCAGACGTTTGACGTACACTCGTTCTTCTCAGACGCTTGTTCTTCTACAACCAATCGATCCCCGCCTGCGTAGCCATCGACTATCCATCCATCGGCATCCATGCCATATCTCGGGGAGGCGATACCGTTGCGGGCCAATCTGCCCACATCTACGCCCAACTTGACCAGGCGACAGTGAAGGCGGACGCCGATGTGCCTGCGAATACACAAGCCACTGAACCGGAAGAGGGAGAGGAGGACCAGCAGGAGTTTAGGTTGATCCCGGACGACTCCGCCGCTCGTATGACTTAAGCTGTGGTGGCGCTCGTATTGGTCCTGGAGCAGCGTTGCTAACGCTGACATTTGCAGTGGACGCCATGTACCAGGCTATCTCATCATGCGCCGCACTTCACCCGGATCCCAATGGTCAGAGCGACGATGAGGAGGAGGACGCGGAGGGTGGTGCCGGCTGGATGTATTCCGCTGAGGACGCAGGAGACCTGAACGAGTTGCAGCAGGTATCTTCACGATCCTGAATATTGCCTTCCAATGCGGTTCCGTGACAGGTCGTATTGACTTTGTGATTGCGTACCAGGCTGCCCTGCAACATCTGGAGTCTGTTTTCGTAGGGCCCAACCCACACGACCCGTTCGCGGGCGGCCCTGCTACTCCCCCTGTTGCGCCAGCTAAGCAGGCTGATCAGTTTGCGGACGCAGAGGAGGACATGCAGCGGTGAGCGCGTCAGGGGAAGCGCTTCGTAGAATTTCGTGCGTAGGTCACACGTAGCGGTAGCTAGTACATCAATAAATCTCCGCCCTTTTAAGGGCGCACACTTCGAATGCAAACGCATTCAATACGCATTTGGGATGGATATAGTCGCCGCTCGGTGGAGATGCCCGGCAGTGTCCCACTAAGACTGGCAAATGCCGCTGCCGTAGAAGCGTTGACAGGCAGTCCTCAGGTTGCAGACCCTGATTCGAACCGAGGTGCATCTAGCTCATGAATCTGTCGAGGCCGCGGGCACCGGCTCCAAGTTCGCGTCTAGTATCCCCACACGCGGTGTGTCCGCAGGAAGAGAAGGTAAACCATTCTCTTCCTCCTGCTGCTCTCCGGCAGAACTGCCCTCATCATCACTATCGCTTTCGCTAGTGCCGGAGGCGTCCTCTCGATCGCTGGGCACATAGTACCGACCCTCCTCCAGGTCAACCACTCCCACGGCCCCTTCAAACAGGTAGTGATGTGGGAGCCGTCCGCGTCGCCAGGGTTCTCCGTCTGGGCTAGTAGTTGAGCCCGTCTCCGCTGTTGGGTTTTGTGCCTCGGGATTTATAGGTTTGCCGACGCTCGCCGCTTCGCCGTTGTGCGCTTGTATGGCCTGCTCCTCAGGTTCCCGTTTTGGAAGCTCCCAGCCAAGCACTCCGCAAAGGTACTCGCATATCCGATCGCAATGGCCCAGCAGTTGAACATCGAAGCCGGCCATATGAGGCAAGCTCTCCATATTGATCAAAAGCTGCGGTACATTATGCGGAATCTTATCTGTAGGGATCCCCGCGTTAGCTCTATAGTCAACGGTCTTACATATGAATGTAAAGGTGACGCTCTTTCTTACCTTTGACATCGGCAACAGGTGACACCTTGAGACTACTACCCATCACGATCAAAAGATCACATTTGTCCTTATCTTCGGCAAATTTTCGGTCGAACGCGTCCGGAAGCATCTCGCCAAAGAAGGTTATCCCAGGCTTCATGACTCCGTTGTCATCCTCTGGGCATTTGGGACAGATCGGAACGGTCTTTCGAAAAGCGGATATTAGATATCAGCAGGCCAGGGCTGCAAATCTCTTGTTTACTGCGTGCATACCTGGTTAAAGATGTCTTCCTTGAGAGCCGAGCCATCTACAGCATACCCGCAGACAATACATTTGGCCGAGGCAAATGAACCTGCATATTGCCATGTTTGCGTTTCGTTCTTATTTGTTCGAACAACGGATTGGTGAATTACATACCATGACATTGGACAACCCTCTCGATTCCAGCTCGTTGCTCTAACGTGTCGATGTTCTGCGTGTAGTTCCGCAGGAGCTTTCCGCGTTCTTCCAAAACCTTGATGAAGGCGTGACTGGGGCTTGGCCGGAAATTACTCGGATATATCTCTTTTGCGAACGTGTAGAAGGTCTCGGGTTGGATTTTAAAATACTCCAGGTCGAACATTTGCTGAGGGTCGTCAAGGTTGAATTCATCTAACCGAGAATAGATCCCGTTTTTGGAGCGGAAGTCTGGGATGCCGCAGCTCACTGAGACCTGCATCGGCGGAAGCAAGAAAAGGACATGGTCGGTTGCCGTTGTGTGCAAACAAAGGCGTGCAATGGAAGGTGGACTCACGCCAGCGCCGGTGAGCACGACAATGTTCTCGCATGTTTGGAGAAGGGAGATAACCTGATCCATGGTGTTGATGTCGGAGCGTTTGTCTCGTTTCGCGACCTGAAGTTGGTGACATGAGCAACTGTACTATCTCGAACAATGGAGGTACGGACTTACCTTCTTTTGCATGACCGTCTTCAGCAAGGGCAAAAGATCATCGTCGCGAAGCTCACATAGAGCTGGGGGCTTTGAGCACGTGATGTCGTTGATGCGATCAGCGCTAGGCAGGCAGAAGTCGAAGCAAGCAACATGCTGCTCACCAGCTTGTATCCAAAGACCTCGAACAGAATGGGAAACGGGAGGGCGCCGTACTTGTCCAGCCATTCCCAGAAATCTGGATGGACTCGCTCAGTTTATGTCGGTCGTGGACCCCGACTCCCCATGCCCATCGCGCCCTTCAGACTCGCGTACCAAGATGCCGAGCCTCGTCTTGCATTATGCCCAACGTCTTTTCAGAGACCTGAATGTCTTCCGCTTTCGGATGCTTTGTTTCGTTCAGTACATCGCCTTCCTCAGAGTCCTGCGCACCCATCAGCTGCCACGTGGCCGAGACTTCCTCCGTAGGGGTATGCAGCGGCGGACGTTGTCCAGAGATCCTGTCCACTTTGGGAGCTGCCCCTACGTGCAGGTGCGGGTGCACCGACGTTCCGAGCTCCAGCTCGGTAGGAGCCGCCTTGATGATTGATTGAAGGACGAGTAAGAAAGTAATGGAGACATGCAGATCCCTATCCTCGTGCATACCTCTGTTGAAAGCTTGACTCTCTTTGCAGCAGGAGGAGGCGAACGTCGTTCGGAGGGCTCTTGTTGTGACGCCATCACCAATTGTGCGTCCTTCCCTTGGCGTGCCGAATAGCCAGATTAGTTTTGCTATGGCTCAGCTGCAAGGACGACCGATCCAACACGCTATGATGGTGCAGCTTGATGGGGGTCCTGACGCGAAGGGATCTGAATGGGATGCAAACGATCTCGGCGCAGGCGACACCTGGGAAAGGGAGGAGGGAAGACAGGGGACGACCTGCGCTCAAGTAAGCGACGGCCGTCACTGTCGATACTGTCAATTGAGGGACAATCGGACGGTCCTTTGCTTTTCCTTACATCTCCTGTTTCAACATGGTCTGGACAATACTTTACCAAAGCTGATGCAAAAGAGGTACCTAGTCCGACGTGGATTATCCACCAATCCGTGCTTCCTGCCGATGGGAGAACAAAGAGGTTTTGGTCTCGGGGGCGTTTCTGACACGTCCCAGACCAGACATACCCGCACCATGACAGATTTCGGCTCGTTCTTTTCTCCTCTGGAACTCTTCCAATCTTTTTGATAGGTCCGCCACAAACGCCCGATGGAGAGTGCCTTGGTTTCCTACACGTATAAAGGCGCACCCTTCCTTCGTATTGTTACGTTTCCACGTTTCTTCTCGTTTTTCGTTCTCAAGAAGTTCCCTGCCATGCGTTTCGAAAAGCTGATTGTTGCTGCTACCGCCATCTCCACGGTTCACGCGTCCGTCGTTCCGTCCGTCTTTATCACGACGGAAACTCAGCTGCCAGCATTGTGGAACGGCGCCCTCTACACAAATTTTGTTTCCTCCATCAACGGAACGGTGGCTGGCGTGCACAGACCCGACGGAGGTGCTCTCACCATCCCTTGGGTTTTCCACAAGTCCCTCACGGGCACATCGAAGAACACTGTTGTGATCGTGAATGGTCATGGGGAGACCTATGTAAAGTATCGCGAGCTTATCTATGATCTCAACCAGAACGTGAGTAATCAGCGACATGGCGCTTCTCAAGAAATTGCTCTTTGCCTGACATTGCATTCTGCACTCGAATAGGGGTTCAACACACTCAGCTTCGATCATCGAGGCCAAGGACTCGCTGGCCATATCGAGTGCCTCCCGACCACGTACTCGGACGTCGACGCTTTCGCAAACTACCTGACCGACATGCAAACCGTCATCACCACCACTCAGAAGACCGTTCTTTCGGGACAGAACCTTCTCTTGTTCTCACACTCCATGGGCGGAGGCATCGCCGGTGGTTACTTGGAAAAGTTCCCCAGCGTCTTCAAGGCGGCCGTCATGAGCGCACCGATGCTCGAGATCAACACGGGCAACTACCCTGGAATCGTTGCCCTTCCCATCGCCGAGATCGTCGAGCTGTTCGGAAAATGCAACTTGGCCCCGGGCCAATCGGCCACGGTCAGTGGATACGATCTCGCCTCCAACATCGCCACCACGTCGACGGAGCGATATAGCCTGTCTCGCTCCATCTACTATCAGTCCCCTCAACTCATGCAGGCCGGCACGACCGCGCGATGGGTCCAGGAGTCGATGACGGCCATCGCCGGCTTCGTCCTGAACGCGAAGCAGGCGACCATCCCTGTGCAGATGCATCAGGCGGGGCTCGACCAGTACGTCGAACCGACCGGACAGAACGTCTGGTGCAGCGGCCTCAAGGTGCTCGGCGTGTTGATCAACAAGCCTGCAACGCGGTGCAACATGATGCAGTGGCCAACCTCCATGCACGAGATCTGGAACGAAGCTGACGCCATCCGTACGCCCTACCTTCAGTCGGTTGTCGGCTTCCTGAGACAGTACTCGGTGTAAACGGCCGCCTGTTGTTGGCACATGAAGGGAGGTCTATTCCCCCGTGCTCCACACTCTATTACCTATTACACGTCAAGACTATAGAAGCAGTTAGATCAATAGATTATTTATTGGTTGGAATTTGCCGCACTAAGAAGGTATCTACTCTAAGTTGATCAAACCTCAAGACTAGAGCTCTGATGTGGTCCTAGTTGCCGGTAATCTGCCTCCTCCCGGCTCCAGACCCGCTATCCGAGCTTTGACCTCGCTTTTCGAAGACGGGCCATCGATCTCCAAAGCCGTCGTCCCTCGCCGGCTCTTCCACGCCACGGCCGACGCGGTCGACTGCAGCACCCGCACCGTCCGTTCGAGCGTGGCGGCAAGCTCCACGTTCTGCACCTCAAGCGATCTGGCTCGCTTTCGCTCGTCTGCCACCATCCGGTTGGCTTCCTGGAAGAGCGCCTGGGAGAGGGATTCGAGCTCGGAGTGGAGGGCGTGGTTTTCCGTCGCTGTCAGCTCGGAAGATTTTGCCTTTTTTGTGGGGACGGGGACAGGGGCGGCCGCTCGTCAGCGAAACAGAGCTGACAAAGATCGCAGGTTTTGTAACATTGACCTACCAACGCTCGACAGAGCTCCTCCCTCTCCTTCAGCTCCCACCGCGTTCGCTCCAGTTCCCGCTGTAGCCCGGCGCACCGCCCACACCTTGTCGGAGGTCCAGACGTCGGGGGCGTTGTGTCTGGTGGCAAGCCTGCTTCGGAAGTGGATGATTGCAGGGATGGGGAGGAGGAGGCGTACTGGTTTTGTCGAAGGAAGCCAAGCGGCCAACCCCATGCGGATGATGACCGGTGCTTGGACTTTCGAGGTTGAGCGCCGTCGTCCTGCGGTTCAGCGTAACGGTCGGATATGTGGAGAGTCGTGTTGCTGGCATAGTGACCGCCTTCTTCGTGGTCGAACATATGAGTAAATGGATGTGCCGACGATGGAAAGCCAACGACCGACGCAAGTGTAAGACGGAAAGAGGTTGGGGAACCGTCGTCCGGTTGTTGATGAGGGAGTGAGGGATGAGGCTGTCCAAAGGGAAGGCAGAGCCCTTTATGGCGCGCCATCTGTGTCAAGATAATCCATTCCCTCGAAGAAAACCGAGGAACATCCGGCCGTTGCGACATCCACGCTTGTCAAACCCACCATCCCGATACTTGCCAAATCCACCACTAGGATCGGAATCATGCCTAATGATGACGCCAAGGGCTTAGCTGAGCAGCTCCTTTTCTTCGAGCATTACAATCAAGGACTGGACGCTTCGGCCAAGTATTCCAACGTTTCTCGCGCGGATGAGGAGTTGACGGTTGGCAACATGGCAGTCCTCGATACCTGCGACCGACTTGCACTTCTCGTCGCAGATGCAAACGATGGTGGAGCTGTGACGTTCCGACAATTGGCGAACAATCAGTTCGAGTTCTACGTGTCGGAAAACTTAAATCCTACCGAAGCCGCCAAGCGCATCCAGTACCTCCTGTCGGCAGCACCCGAGGATGATGCGAGCCAAGCTGATATGGAAGTTTTTCGAACAAACGTCATGCGCTGGACGCGCAAGCGCACACAAAAGCGTATTGATAACAAAGCTCAAACACAACAATGGGATGCGCTCTTGAGAAGTTCGGCCGTCAAAAAGTGGATCGCCAAAAGCAAAGAAGCGGACCAGTTCTCGGAACAGGAAAGGACCCAGTTCGGGAACGGTAAATCTTTCTAAGTTTTTATAGTTGGCCTTGCCGATTATGCGCATTATGATTTCCGACAGACTTGGTAGTTTGGTATCGAGATCGCCTCAGCAAACTTGACCAACGTCGTACTGGCGAGCCGACGGACGCAGATTACGAAAAATACTCAGTATCTTCTTTTTGCCTCTCGAGAAGCAAGATGTTTATTCTCTTGCAAAACAAAAGCTCATCTTTGGCTGGGTTCATCACCAAATCGGGGCAAACACTCGCTGCTCTTGGCCCAGCGGTCAAGGTCATTAAGGTTTGGAAGGAAAAGAAGGCAACCTGGAAAGTTACTGCGGTCAACTCCAACAAGATGGAGGTCATGCTCCGATCTTGGCAAGACATCGCCAAGTCCTATCTCGGCCCTACAATGGAGACGGAGGATATCGAGCGGTTTTGTCAGCGCGCGGAGACTCAGGAACGGTTCAAGAACTACAAAGCAGGTTTTCGCCAGCTGAAGATGCACGCAGAACTCTCCCTTGTTCAATACTTTATCCAGCAGAAGTTTGCCAGCCGCCGCATTGTTATCGGTGTGTCTAAGCGGTGTTGCTTCGCTTGCACTCTTGCCATTACCGCCATGAGAGAGCAAGGGCTCACGCCTCGACCCGCCGTTAGCCGATCACACAACAATTGCTATGGCTTATACCTCCTTCCCGCCATCGAGGGTCTCGATGGTCGCATCATCGACTCGCTGTCAGGGAGAATGAAATCGGAGTGGTCTTGCGTCACCGCCAAGGAATCGATCATGAAACGAGTCCTCGGTGCAGATTCCGGTACGCTCTCGGATGCCGACCGACGAGATCTACCGGACGTAGAAGATCCGGCCATGGAGTTCGCGTGGGAGTAAGGGTTTCCGCGTACTTCACTACCGAGATTTCGAGAACTTCCCTTGATGGAACCAGGGACCGCACGGCAGCACACTATCAGGCAGCCAGGTCCCTGGCCTCTTGTCTACTTGCATTTCTCCAATAAAAATTGAACTACCTCGTCGAGCAAATTCCAGGCGTTAGCACAGAATGTCTCGTATCGTATTCACTGCCAAACAGCGGACTAAGAAAAAGGTTGTCTCAGGGTCGCGGATCGGCCATCTAACTGCTAATCTAATTTTACTTCAAGCCTTAGGCTTGGGGTGAATGGCCTTCGCGAAGCCCATCCTCAAGTTCTTGTAATCATGATACGAGTAGTACGCTTGCAAAAACGGTCCGCCCAAAACTCCACCATAAACGTTGTCCCCTCCACCGTAGATTCCCAACGAGCACTGAGGCGAGTCGGTCGTTCCCCTCACTATGTACATGGAAGCGGGGATGACGAAGGGTCGTCCCTGCAGCTTGATGGTGAGGTCAGGACCCGTTTTCGCGAGGTCGCAGTCAACGTATCCGTCGGTGGTCACGTTGAAGTGGGAGATGATGACATTGGCTTCCGAATCACCGAGAATGATGGCGGCCGTCCCGCTGTCCGTTACGGAGAAATCAACCGTGATGGGTGAAGCTGGGAGAACGTGACCGAGCGACACGGTGCTGTTGACGGTAGAGACGGCCCAGTATCCCTGAGTCGCGTTGTGGACGGGTAGGTACGAGAGGTCTTCCTGGAACTTTGACCTGTCGACACCGTTGAAGGTCATGACGCCCGAATCTCCGTCCTCGGAGTTCTGGAGGTACATTCCGAAGCTGCTCACCCCAGGTGCCACTGCGGGTCCCTTCCCGTTCGTCTTCTGGGCGACCGAGGATCGCGATGCGAAGCCGAGACCGATCATGCCGCTGTCGATGATCTCGTCAAAGTTCGCCTCGAAGCGAGAAACTCCGAAATACTCTTTGTGAGCGTTTAAGGAGCCGATCGAGTAGTCGCCCTGCACGATCGTTCCATTCGAGTACCCCGACGCATAGCCGACCTTGTAAGTCAGGGAAGTGTTCTTGAATTGGGCAGCGTCCGAGATGTTGATGTGAGGACGGGTTGCGGCGCATGACGTGTCAGGAGAAACACAGTTTGCCCCACGAATCCAAACTACAAGGAAAGGACATGCGTTAGCGGACAACCCGCTATGAATCTACACGTCTAATTCCAGAACTCACTATCCCAGCTTCCAGTGTCGAGACACAATTGGAAGGTCTGATCCTTGCCCATAGTGACAGGGATGTTCCAAAACTGATCGCGCGAGCCGCCGTACGGGACATCGCCGAGCTTGACGCCCTTCTTCTTGGCAATGCGGTTAAAGTGGCGAGTTGCTACGAGCTGAGCGGGAGCGACGGGTCCGAGAGTTCGGGTGAGTGGGACATGCGCGGGAACGGCAACACTTTCGGTAGCGGGCGCTGCCGACACGGAAGCACTGGCGCATAGCAAGGTAACAACGGAGAAAATTGAGAGCTTCATGGTATTTTGGTTTGTTGCAAGAGCGAGGATATCACTGCAAGCACTCGTTTATGTATGGGCAAGGGATGCCAGGAGAGAGTATTTGTAGTTTCATTTTCATTGTTCGGATCTGTGTTGACATGAAGACATAAATTCGGTCAAGTCTGGTTGGAAGTACCGGTAAGAACTTGGGGGATTTCGGACGCACGAGGAAAAGCTATCTTGACACAGATGGCGCGCCGTAGAGCCTTCGTGTGTGATTCGGTCTTCGCACGCGTTGCTGCCAGTTTGCTTTATTCACCCTTTGAACCTTTCCCACCCATTGACCTACCTGCACTTAAACAAGGGATAAAGAAGAGGGGACATCAGGAACTTGTACAGCAATCGTGAGGATAGTATGCTCAAGAATACCACGGACTCCCACGGAAAGCGGTTCTCCCAGAGCCAGGGGCCCGTGCGCAAGGTCACTGTCACCGGAAAGAAACTGGTAGGAAGAAGCGTGGGTGAACCCTTTCAAGCCTGTGATGGCATCGGACATGTCCTCATCAGGCTATGCTATTCGTTACTCCAGCACTACCTCGTACCAGACCTCTTGACGGACGATGACGTTGTTCGCAGCGCCGCAGAAAAGTTCACCCATGATGATGACAAAGGACCTTACCTCGAGGAGCTCAAGAAGCTCGCCACCGACCTGAACTTTGTTCCCATCATCCATCTCATGAAGCTGAAGGAGATAGAGACGGTCATCGAAAGCATCCCTGTCGAGGAGCTTGTGATGAACCTCTGCGATGGAAGCGACGTGGATGGCGTTCCGGGACCGAGCGTTGGTATGGACGGTTCCATCCTTCCCTTTCTCATCGTGCCTTGTCCGGCTTTCAAGATGTCCTGACTTTTAGCACTATTTCAGCTGCTTACTTGGAGGCCAAGAACTACGCCAACGTTGTTGGTTGCGATTCGCTCTTCATCAACAACACGTTGACCAAGAATGGAATGAAGGAGCTGTTCCGCGAGCATCTGGTTTCGACGCCTCCTGGCTTCGCTTTGACGAAGGACTCGAACCTGCCTAAGCTCATAGAGGAGTGGGGGATGACCTATCCACTCTTTGTGAAGATCTCGGATAGTTACGGGTGAGTTTGAACGCTATGTAGCGAGCATCCGATCAGACAGCAGATCTCAAACGCTTTCAACAGATCTGTAGGCCTCGACGACAGTTCCGTTTGCCACGACTTTGCGCAGATCGAGGCAAGATGCGCGAAACTGCTAGTCGAATTCGAAAACCTCACCGTGGAAGAGTATATCGAGGGTCCCGAATATTCGGTAGGTGCTAATCACGACGTCCCGCTTCATATAGAGTATGTTCAAATGAAGACACTTCGCTTAGGTCCTTGTGTCTGGAAACTGCCGAGACGAGAATCAGAATGTTATTGTTTACCCGCCTGCAGAGCGGGCCTTCAGCAAGAATCTGCCAAGATTCGCCCGCTTTGTATCTTACGTGCGGAACTGGGATCCCACGCAGAACCAACAACATGCTTACGAGGCCGTTCCAGACCCAAACGACTTTGCGGCCCTTCAAGATCTCTCTCGACGAGCATATGCGGCGGTGTCCGGAAATGCATACGGTCGTGTGGTAAGCTTACGTACTTTACTTACATATCTTGCATCACGGCTAACGTCTCTTTAACAGGATATTCGAAAACGCGATGTTAGTGGTACGCAGTTTGATGCCCCTTAGTCAGTACAATGTACTGCACAAAACTTACCATGTTCCGTTTCAGGGAAGTTCTATGTGCTGGAAGTCAATGCTTCGTGCGGTCTCGGCAACGGCACGTCGTCCGATTTCATCCTACGGCTCGCGGGTCAGACGACGCAGGACTTCTTCCAAATTCTCCTCAGCTCTGTCCTGAAGCCGCCGGTTGAGTCCACCGCGAGCCCTAGCGGTAGCTTTGGCAACCTCACAGCGGAGCCCGTGGCTGAGCCCGGAGAAGAGGCTGACAAAGTCTGGCCCATGTCCCCGCTCTCGGTGGCGGTAGAGGAGAAGGTGGCAAAAATGATCCGCAACCCGAGCCTCGCGCTCGTGCCCAACCCGGTCGTTCACGTGGTCTGCGCGGCTGTGCTCATAGATCCCGAGGCATGCATCCCGGACCCCGAAGGAAAGCTGACGTTCAGTTACGGCAAGGACGTCGAGTACGTCAGCGAGCTCGAATCCATCTTCCGAAGCCTGTACTACGATCCCATCGTGCACGTCTACAACGTCGATGACGTTGCGGACACGTTGAAGAAGCTGTCAAAGGACGACGACCTCATCTTCAATGCCTGTCTCGGAAAGGACGGCCTGGAGGTTGCAAAGTTGATTGAGGAGATCGGATTCGCGCACACAGTCGGTCTCAACGCGCGCTTCTTTGCCGAGAGTCATGACCGACAATTGATGCGCGACGGGCTTTCAAAGAACCGACTTAGCGTCCCCACCGCCATCGTTGTTCGGAAAACTCATACCGCGGACAACTTGAGCGGGGACCTGTCAAAGCAGGGGATCGCATTTCCTGTGTACATCAAGCCAGCGCGACGCGAGAACACGCGGAGCGACGCCTCGAGGGGTCAGAAGGTTGCCACGCATGCCGAGCTGGCCGCAGCGGTGGCGTCCCTTCCGGAAGGCATGGACTGGCTCGTCGAGGACTTTGTCGAAGGCGCTCAGTACATGGTCCTGATCGCAGGAGACGCACGGGACCCCTGCGCGGACCTCATCGTCTTCCCACCCGTCAAGCTCCAAGTCTCCCCCGCCATGGGATCCCGAAACTCGAGCGGCAACGGCATCGCCAGTCTCGTGCGAAAGCTCAGCATCCTCTCCATGGGGAAGAACAGCAACGCAAAGTCATCTTCCACCGCAACACCTGCCGGCGGTCGTGGCAATTCGACGTTGGATGACAACGGCGAGGCCGCCTCGAACCCTCCCGTCCCGACGCAGGTCGCTTACACGTCGCTCAAGCATCCAGAGGATCTCCTCCTCCAGATGGACCTGCAAGATCTCGCCCGTCGTGCCTTCGTGGCCGTCCACGGGAGCTGCTACGGACTCGTCACCATCATCGATCACGCCGACGGAACGGGTCTCACCGTCGTCGGCGTGCAGGGTGACGTACGGTTCGGGGATCAGAAGTCGGGAAAGATCATCCGATCCGCGGGGCTGGACGCCGAGGCTTTGTTCAGCTGGTTGCTCAAGCGGCCGGTCAAGGCGTGAAGGGGAAATGGACTTTTTTTTGGTTGCTGAGCGATGGTCGAACTCTTTGCTCTGCGAAAATAAACTTACTGCTATCGGTTGCGATCACGATACTCTGGAAGCGCGGTTCAATCGAATCATCCATCTCAGATCATGATTTAGCGGAAATGAGCAAACAAGCATATGTACAAAGAAGGGCAAGTCGGAAAAGGATCATGCCTTCATCCCCAAAAATCAAAAAAGATTCCATGCCCCATCACCCGCGACAAGGCGGTAAGGACCACGGGCTTCCGTGTGTGGTATCCTCAACTGCGCCAGGGCGACAAGGCCTCGATCGGAGAGCGTCTGCCGGTTCGAACGTCGGGATCGATGTCACGTAATGGGGGCAGGGCGAAGTTGCCCCGAGGGCGGTCCGATGAGTGCTGTCGATAAGGATGGTACCTTTCGCCTGGGTTGAAGGATGCCAGTGCAGCGGGCGGAGGCAGCGCGAACGAGGAAGTTGCTCCCGATGACCGTGAATGGAGAGTAGGAGGCGGGGACCGCTCGGCTGCACTGTTTCGGCTGAAGGGCAAGGGCGATCCGGGGAGGCGTTCTGGGATGCGGGGACGAGACTGCGGTTGTTGCACGTTACGAAGAGCCACCATCTGTCGTTCGAGCATCTCGTGCTTGTCGCGAGACTCTCGGAGCTGCTGAGACAGGTGGTGGACGTTGCCTTGGAGTCGCGAGATCTGCTTCATCATGGAGGATTGCATTTCGTGCATCAGAGCGATCTGAGTGGTGGTCGGCGCCATCGACTGAACGGGTGAGACCGGGGACGACGAGGCGTAGGACGACCGCGATGGGAGAGCCGCAGCGGCTTGCATGAGAAGGGATTCTTGTGACCCTGAGAGGGGCCGGGAAGAAGAGGACGCCGACGGCCTCCTCGCACTCGACGGGTATGGGCGGTAGCGCGACGGATGCGGGGACGTGGGCGACCTCGGTGCTTCTGGTAGTCTCGAGGACTCGGAATCGGTGAGACTTTGGACAGAGGATTCCTTGCGCTGCTGCAGAATCTGCTGCTGTTGAGCAGCGGTGGGCTTGCGTCGAATCTCTGTGATCAGATCGTAGCGGTGCCTGAGGAACTGAGGATGACTAAACTCTCTCGGCTCATGCTGCTGTGCGTCTCGTTCGTCTAGGCTGCCCTCAGTGGGTACATTGCGATGATAGGAACGGTTCTTCTTGTGAAAGCCGTAGAGGTTGAGTTGACGAACGAAAGACTGGAGACGGGAGGCGAATGGGTGAGCTTTCTCGAGGGCAGTCGAAGATGCGTGCGTCATGTAAAGTGAAGCAAAGGACTTACAGTGTAGTTGTTGTGCTTGAAGACGCGTGGGAGAACCTGGGAAGAGAGAGCAGCCGAATCGAGGACGAGAAAGCTGGTTCCGCCCGATGCCCAACGGATCTGTGGGTACGCCTCGTCTTCTAGGATCCGGAACAGCTTGCTAACGAAGCTGCGAGAGAGAAAGAGCGTGAGCAACCAACCGTCCCTGGTACTGCTGCCGAGAAGAAGTAGCAACTCGTACCTTGTTTTCTGGACCATATTTGGTTGTGCGTTGGGTGGTAAGATGACGGTGACAGAAGCTGGGAGACACACACGGAAGGAGCGAGAAAAGGGCGAGATTTGCGTGACGGGTAGACGCACTGCAGAGTCATGTACTATGCGTAGAGAGAAGCGAGAGGGAGAAGGCGGGGGGGAAAGGGGCGGGGGTCTCGCTCTCTTTATATTTTAGGTTTTAGCTTTTCAGAGAGAGACCCAGCAGAGAGAGAGAACGGCGGCGTGGCAGGAGAGCGGGGGAGGGGGCGTTCGTTCGCTCGAAGGTTCGATCGACGAGATTTCACGCTAAAACCTTCGCTGTCCTTTTTCTTTTCTTTCGCCTTTTCGCCTTTCCCGTGGAATCAACAGGTGCGTGTACAAGTACAAATCGCAAAGCTGCCACCGTTACACACAGCCAATCCGTGGACAGGCACCAATGCCTACCAGAGTGCGGGACCCTGGGAACCTTGCTTCCCCCGTGCAACAGAGTTTCCTTTCGCGTCACGAGCGTTCTTCCCGTACCCGAGTTTCTAGGTCATTCCGAAACCTTGATTGAACCTAAAATCCTAAGATCTAGGGCTAGGGGTGTCGCCAGCACCGAACATGCGCCAAGGACCTGAAACCTTAAAATTCTATCGCGCTTATTTCAGGCGGCTAGCCCTCAGTTTCAGCCAGAGCCATCCGCATCAATCGGGTGGCAGGGGGAGAGGTCTGGCAAGGTTCAGCGTGCATGTGGATCGAACCATGCGGAGCTCACCTCTGAGCTGATACCGTTGCGGTTGCAAATGTACATTGCATGCATCCGCGAGCAAGGGCGCTTACCGGCACCGTGTCCGATGACGATGCCAAGAAACAGGGGCGGGCTTGTGTTCAGATCAATGGGGCGTCGGTTATACTTGGAGAGAACATTCCACGGCTGATCGGTCGGTCGATTCCAACCCACGCTAGCCCATCCTTCCCCTTACCCCTGTCCTTCTTCCCCCTTTGTTGACATCGTGGAGTGCTCACCATGCAGAAAGGAGCACGCTCGGTAGACGGGTCCGCAAACAAGCAGCAATCAGTACGGTGCACAACGCTCTCAATCACACATTGTGGTACGTATAGAACCTTGTCAGCCATCGGCTAGTAGCCTCAGCGATGTGCAAGCCAGCAGATTCCAGCTAGATCTCCGGGGTGCTCATCAGGGTCTTTGTGTACATCATGGCAGTCCCATGTGTGTACATATCTTCCGGAATCGGTGGGTTTGCCCATACACGTGTTGACCGCTCTATCCTCGGCGGCCTCTCCATTTACCTGCTTCACATGTCTTTTGCCAAATATCATCTCGCGTGCAAGCGGGTTCTCCAAGACAGTCAAGAAGCTTTGAAGCTGGGACTTCGAAGTGTCTGATCCGTTGTGCTGTATGTCCCTACGTACAGCAAGCCTGATCTGGCATATCTGACATGTGACCATTCCACCGTCGCAGGATCATGGAAACAAGCTTCATAATAATCATACAGAAATGTGGGGTTGAAGCATGACATTGATTGAAAAAATGACACACGGAAAGGGAGCGGAGTAAGCGAGTGAGCCGAACTACGGGCAAGCTTACTGCTGGGGGGCAGCCTGACGGGGCGCACCACGGCCGACACCTGCTCAATGGAAGAAGGGAGCGTTGAGAACCTGGAATCGACAACCCATCCTTTCGCAAAGACGATAATTACCTCCACGGAACTCGGGGCGCCAGTCACCGGCGGCTTGGTCCTTCTTCTCGCCTCCGGGGGCATCGCGACGACGGTAAGAGTCCTCTCCGTCGCGACGAGGTCCACGGGCACCGTCTCCGCGGGGTCCACGCTCTCCGTCGGGACGTCCACCGGGACGGGGTCCACCTGCAGTCTTGGTCGTCTTGATGAAGGTGCGGGGCACGATCTCGACGGGGAGGTGGAGGTACTCGCGAAGGTACTCGATGCCTTCGTTGGTCAGGTAGTAATAGTAGTACTGCCACGAGAACTTCGTGGCCACGTATCCGCGGGAGGTCATGCTCTGGAGAGCCTTGATGACCTGCAAGTTGGGCACATCAACGTCCTGGTGCTTAGGAGCGTTGTAGTCCTTCTTGGCGACCATGACACCCTGAAAAAGAAGTTGCCATGAGACGCCTGATGGATGGAAAAGGGGCGCTAGGACGCGGTCTTACCTCCTGGAAGAGGTGCTGGTAGATCTTCTTGCGGTTGTTCTTGGGGATCAGCATCTTGACGGAGGGATGGGCTGGATAAAGGCAGGACTGCGGGGTAAGGGGGGTGACCTGAAAGCCATCAAGTCACACTGCCCACGGAAGAAACATCCAAGAAGACCCCTGCCGCTCCGGTGCTCGCTTTATCCCCTCATGGTCCACCCAATGCGCTCGTTCAACCAGCGAGCACCTTGACGGAGCGGCGGTCAACCTTGAAACCATCTATCCTGGGATGTATCAAAGCTGGAGTCATTCCGTACCTTGGCAAGAAATGTGCAGAGGGAGAGAGAGAGAAAGCGAGACCGCCCAGCGCAGAGAAAAACAGCCTTTTCTTCCTTCGATGGGGGAGCGCAGTTTGATTTAGCCACTCGACAGCGATGGTCTATAATAGCGGCCGAGGATCCCTTGATAGAGTCCAGCTGCTCCAGCAACCGAAGCGACCACCATGCTCGGCTCAAGACATTCAAGATCCCATGATGAGAATCAAGGGGAGGATGTACCCTAGAACGGGTCCTCACTCCCCCTCCCTGATGGAGGACTAGTTATTGCGCAGTTGCAATTTTCATGGGATCCTGCTCTTTCGCAAAAACCATATACCATGCCCGACCAGTGGGCCGCAAAAAAACGGGTTGCCTCGCCCCGACGGGCTCGTCATCGCTCAGTACATTCTTCAGCACGGAGCCACCGTTGATGTCTAGAACACGCGACGTCAACCCGCTTTGGACAGACTCTGCACAACTTCCGGGGATGCGTCAGCGGGATGTGCCCTCATGCTCATAAAAACACGCATTGTCAACAGCATCAACGAAAGCCAATAATCAGACCATGACCAAGCCTGATGGTTGTGGTGTGAGTGGACTCTGCGTCAAGGAGCTGATGTTCACGTGCAAAGCGCACCCGGCAGAGGGATCCTCAGCTGTTTGCCTTGCCAAACCCGGTCCTCGTCTCTTTTTGCCTGATAGTGCCATCTACCTTGATTTCTTCGTGGGAGTGGCTCCCCCTCCACCCCCTCTGCTACGATCCCGAGCGCCTTCATCAATCTGGGGCGTGATTGGTATGACTCAGAATGAGTCATCGTCTCGTTCTTACCGGTACCTCCGCTGAGTTCCTCTCGAGTCTCGACTCAGTCGTGTAAACTTGATACCGCATAGCTTCCTACTTTATACACTCTATACATTCAGAGAATGATTGCGATTGGGTTTGGTAAGATCTTGTCGATCAGGTCATTACTTGTTCAGCAAGCAGCAAAGATTAATATCCTCAACAACTTCGCAATCCGCAGAGGGCTCCGCCAACAAGATCGGCGTCGGAATTATCGAACACACTGAAGATGGCGAAGTCCGCGTCCTCGCTAACGTTCGACACACCTACATCACCCCACCGGGTCAGGGATTCCTCCCGAAGGACACGGCGCGACACCACCGCCAGCACGTCGTCTCGCTTACGAAGGAAGCACTTGCAGAAGCAGGCCTCGAGCCCAGCCGGATCGACGTTATTTGCTTTACTAAAGGACCAGGGATGGGCGGACCCCTCGTGTCTGTCGCTGTAGCGGCCCGCACCCTCAGTCTCCTCTGGAATGTTCCCCTGGTGGGAGTCAACCACTGTGTGGGCCACATCGAGATGGGAAGGATGATCACCGGCGCAAAGGATCCGGTCGTACTCTACGTCAGCGGTGGAAATACACAGGTCATCGCATTCGCGGAACATAGGTACCGGATCTTTGGGGAGACGATCGACATCGCCGTCGGGAATTGCCTCGATCGGTTCGCTAGGATACTCAACCTCCCGAACGACCCGGCGCCAGGGTACAACATTGAGCAATACGCCAAACGCGGAAAACGATTCCTGGAGCTTCCCTACACGGTCAAGGGAATGGACGTGTCCTTTTCGGGCATCCTCTCCCATATCGAGCAGCTGGCAGCGGGCGGGCTAAAAAAGCAGCCATCGTCAGGAAGCGACGGCAAAGACGACGAGCCTATCACGCCCGAAGACCTTTGCTTCTCTCTGCAGGAAACTGTGTTTGCCATGCTGGTTGAGATCACGGAACGTGCGCTGGCGCACATCGGTGCAACGGAGGTACTCATCGTGGGTGGCGTAGGCTGCAACGAGCGGTTGCAGGCGATGATGGGGGAGATGGTTACGCAAAGAGGAGGATACCTTTTCGCCACGGACGAACGGTAGGGGGTCGACAAGGTCTCGGCAGCGATTCCTGGTCCTTCTTGCTCATGCTGTCTTCCACTTCAAAGATTTTGCATCGATAATGGGCTCATGATTGCGCAGGCTGGATTGCTGTCGTACAAGACGGGCCAGGTAACGAATTTGGAGGACACATGGTGCACGCAACGGTAAGTAATCATTTCAAGGAAATCTGTTCGCTGGCGACACCTGCTTGACTCATAAAGATCGTTTTGCGAGATAGATATCGAACCGATGAGGTGCTTGTGTCATGGCGTTGATGCACACCGCAGAATGATGCCGTCTACGCGATCCCTCTTTGGTACCCTCCCTCCCTGTATTGTGTGTTGCAACCTTAACGATGCCCGTTGCACGAATTCGAGATCGCCCTTCGAAACCGGAGACGGTGCTCGACTCAGCGACATCGCGTTCATACCAACGTCCATCATTACATATACAAGAACGGAGGAGGGCGAGCGCGGGGGCGGGGGCGGGAGCCAGGAGGAAGGGCAGAGAGACGAGGAAATCGTCCAGGAACTCGTCGGTCTGGTGGATGGGAGGGCTGTGGTTTCGGGCTGGACTCTCGCTGGTCGCTGTCTCGTTTGTGGCATACAAACAGGGTTCGGAAAGCCCCAGCACCTAATCCCCATTGATTAGAGAGCAGAAAGCATGCCCGTTCTTACTGCCTGCCAGACAAGGCAGTTTTGAAGTAGTTGGCGGGCACTTTGCGCCTATCAATGCTCAGTTATTTCGAAAGCGGCCGATGGGCCCTGGTTAGAGAGCGGCGAACCCTGCTAATGTTACTGTGACCGTTGGCCGAGCTGTGGGGAAGCTGGTTAGGGTTAGGGTTAAAGTAGGGTTCTGACACACAGAGGGCTCTTAGGGTAGGGCTATGGGCCGATGACGCTCACGCGTTTCCGAACCCTTTGCGCATGGTACAGCATACCCTCAGGTTGATACAGAAGTTGAACTCGAGCAAACCGTCCTCTTCACTCCACTGCAACAGCACTGTAAACGCAGATTTCGATGGTGAATAGCATAGATAGCGCTTTAGGTTCCATTCCGTCACGCGAACCGCAGTCACGACCGAATCAGGCCCACCTTGCGCACACTCCCTTGCGACCTGCGTCTATGCCCACCACGACAACCACCTCCCCGAAAGGGCAGGAGCCCTCGGTTTCCAAGGCTCTGATAAGACGATCGTCCTCTGCCGTAGCCCTTGCAAAGCTCAACGACATCTCATCCGACCTGAAGCGCTCTTCCGACTGGGCCGGCGGTATCGCGGCCGGTGGCGCGAACTCCGGCGGGACGGGCATGACGACCGGAAGCAGCGGAACTCAGATCAAGGCCCTGCTGGAGCACGCCAAGGACATCGTGGTCCAGCTTCGCAGCGTCATGGAAGGCGGAAATGACATCGGTATCGTTCATCTCGTAGAGTGGAAGGAAACGATCGGAGGTCGGACAGTTGTTCTGATGCTGCGAAAACCTTCCCAGATCTTCATGATTCCGCAGGCCAGGCTCCTACCTACGAGTCGCTCATAACTAAACTCAACACGGCGTTCCGGTACCAGGCGGGCGTAAATCAGATGACAGCCAAACTCCAGTCTGTCAACTACCTGGTCAATCTCTCCAACTTCTCGAAGACGCATCAGCTGACGCGGGCTGTCGCCGAGGGACGTACGCAGGTCCTGGAACTTCAGCGGACGGTCTGCAGTTTGGAGGACAATGTGGACTTTCTGACGGTCGAGGCAGACGTGCAGAGGCAGACGGCGGGAAGGTTGAAGAACGCCCTGGACGATACACGCAGACTGTTGGAGGGTGCGGTGGCAGAATACAGAGGGGAGCTGGGACGGCAAAAGGAAATGCTACGGAAACAGACGACAGTCATCGGGGTAGGTCCACATGCTGTTTTTTCTTGTTGCACGCAATAACCTAATTGGGAAACTCACTCGCCATGTCTTCCCTTCGTTTTCCATCCCCAGCACCTGTACAAGTCCCGATTCAACCAGGACTTCATTCTCGACGCCACTATCTTTCTCTTTTGCCTATGGGCCGCCAATACGTCCTTGGTGACTCTTCCCCTTCAATCCGCCGTAAACGTACTTCTTCAGCAGCTCAGGTTCTGGTTCCCAACCGCTCGAAATTTCGATCTTGGCCGGTCGTCCAATCTGCTGTCAAACCTCAGACAGCAGCAGATCTGGTCGCAGAAAGCGGCAAAGCTTGCCCTTGTCCTCATCTTTGTACGGAGACTGCGGAAAAGCGCGGCGAATTACGGGATCCACAACAGGTCAGTCGGGACAAAATATGTAGGGCCGCTTCACAATTTTAGGCTCATGCCTTGACGCGCCTTGTTTCTCCCTTGGCAGGGTAGGAGCAACATATCCATACATTTCCTCACTCTTCGCGATAGTATACGGTGGAGTGGCAAAGCGGATACCAGGGCTACCATCGCCGGACCCTACTCTAGATGCACCCTGATGTCATCCAGCCTGCCCTTTCGCATTGTAAATATGATGACATTTCTGACACGCAAAATACTTCCATCTATGTGGTGTTTCCGTTTCACTACTTGTCTCGTGTGTGCACGCCCGATGCTCTCGGGGGGTCCTACAAGAAGACATCGATTGTGCAAGGGGCTGTAATAATGATAATCGCGCTCAAAGGATTCGCAAGTATGCGAAGCGCATCGTATACACAAAGAAGAATGAGCCGTGTCCGGTGTGATCTAGATAGCTCCTCCGTGGTCTAAAGAATCTACTCCGAGGATGGGGAGAAGCAATCGTCCTTCTGCGTTGTTGCCTGAACGACCTGCCTAGACATCATCGAGCAAGAGGCATCGCATGCGATAGTCCCCTCGGCAGCCGACCTGCAGCATTAAAAGGGGACGGGAATCGGTGACTATCGGTCACCGTCAGCAAAGTAGCGAATCGCAGGAGTTACCCAGGTTCTGTGCCGGCCCTTGAGGTTCTCACAAGGATGCCGTAGACCGACGTCGATGATGTCCATCGTCAGTTACATTGTGCCCGGGTGACGGTGATCTTTAACCACCAATAGCAATCATCGGCCGGTTTGGCATCTTCGAGAGCTCGACCATTCCCGCATGCTGCGCCCGTTTTCGTTTTACTGAGATTCACAGTTAGTCACAGGACTTACGCATACCCTAGGATTCAGCTCTTACCTGCAGCGCTGATAGTTTGTAGGAGCTCTTGATCGGACGCGCCAGCGCGTAACGCGTCCCTAAGATTGACTTCCGAATTTCCGAAGAGACAAACCTAGTGGAACGCATTGAGACATGTTTACTTCCAGCTCATCGCCAATGATTGCGTCATGATTACCTTCAGATTCCCATCCGCCAACAGTCGCAAACGATTGCAGGTGCCACAAAAGTGATCGCTCATGGACGAGATCCAGCCAAACTTGCCAGCAAATCCTGGGACTGCGTACGCCTGCAAGAAGGTGTCGACGTCAACGTCCTGCCCATGCAGTGGTATGAAAAAAGAGGCGCACCTTCGATGTGTCGTTGGCCTCGTCTGTGACCTTTGCTGCATGTGGATACACCTTCCGTACTTGTTCCAGCATGGTTCTGTACGAAAGAAACTTGTCTTCGTTCCATTTGTTTCCTAAGAAAATTGTCTGAGTGGGTACTGCAAGGAGCCAAGCTGCTGCTTCTCGCATGCCTACCACCGAACGGCATGTACTCGATGAACCGCACGTATAAGGGCAGATTCCGGGTAAGCTCGACGAACTTGACTATCTCTGCGTCATTGACTCCTTTGATCACTACGGCGTTTAGCTTTAATGGCTTAAAGCCGAGAGCTGCTGCGGTTCTGATCGAATCCATTACGTGCTCGAAACCTTAAAAAAAGTCTGCATCAGATATCACATTCAATGATCACCCAGCTTCAATTTTTTTTGCAACAGTACCCCGCCGTCGTGTCATCAACTCAAACTGGAGCGGATCTAACGTGTCCAGACTGATGTTGAGCTGGTCCAAGCCGCGATCCTGCAAGGCCGACAGCTTGCGTTTCAAGGCGAGCGCATTCGTCGTCATCCCGATGGTTTTCAGACCCAAGGGACGAAGTGCATTGAGACCATCTGTAGCCACGCCAAATCCGTGAGCTACTGCAAGTCCGCCGTATGGAGCAATTAAATCATACCCATAACATCCATCAGATCCTTCCGCACGGTCGGCTCACCGCCCGTCAGGCGGATCTTGGTCACCCCTTCACTCACGAACAGCCCTAAGAAACGTTTCAGTAATCGTAAAGTCGAGCAGACCATACCGAGCATATGCTAACCTGCCAATCGCAGAATTTCCGGCGTGGTCAAAATGTGGTCCTTGGGCGTAAGAGGCAAGCCTTCGGCAGGCATGCAGTAGGTGCCTTCAAGAACGGGTAAATCAGTATCATTCGATTTACCTCACTCGAATACAGGACGGGAGTTTCCTACATCGCAGATTGCACTTCTCCGTCAGACTGATTCGCAGATACGTATGCTGGCGGCCGAACGTGTCGACGAGGTCAGGAGCAGGGCGAGTAAGATCAATCGCAGCCAGACGCTCTTGGGCGGCAAGTCGAGCGGACGGTTTGTTCGAGGCTTCTTTCACATGCAAGGCCCGCGGCCCCGTTGCTGCTGTGACGGTCGAAGAACTTGAATGGCGCACGGGAGCGCAACTTGATCGAAACGTACTGCAAACCAGCCGGGCGGACTAGCAGAAGAGAGTTCAATACCCTCAGCTCTGCGTGCACTTCTCGTGGGAAACGTGAACCAACCTTTATTGGCATGATGGCTTTGGGTTTCCAGAGTTGCAAAGAGATGCATAAGGAATGCGCACGAGAGAGAGAGAGAGAGAGCGGCCTCAGCGCGGGAGCGCGGTTTAATTTTGCAGGCAAAAAAGAAGTTCCGTCAAACTCTAAAAGCTAACCTTCGTTTGGTCCTTGGCTCCTTGGTACAGAATTTTCCATTTTCCGAACGTTTGCAGTTCCAAACGATCAGAAAAGATGAGATCAGCATGGCAGCACCAGTCGTCCGCCTTGCCCCTCGACCCCCACGTCCTCCACCAGCCCCCATATACATCCTTCGAGGGCATGGTCTCGACGTCACCTCGGTAACGTTTGGCAGCGACAACACGTTCCTGGCTTCCGGGTAAGCACTATCCACGCCGAAGAAGCCTCCGAGTCGGTCTCCTGACCTTCGTATGCGAGTACAGGGACGTTGAGGGGAACATCATATTGTGGTCGCTCGAGACACGCCGTCCCCTCTGTCAGTGGAAAGCGCACAGCGCAAGCATACTAGCTCTTCACGAGGTTGGCGCAGGGAAGCTGCTGAGGTACGGGGCGGTTGGTATCTAGCCTATAAATCAATTCAAGACGGCTGAATGCCTTCTAAGCCATGGGCGCGATGACCAGCTACACGTCTGGACGCTATCAAAGGAGGAACCTCTGAATGCCACACTCGAGTTCACTCTACTTGTCAACTCGTTGAACTTCTGTGCCGTGGCTATCCTGTCCGATGTCGACTCCATGGGCCAGTCCAGGACACTCCTTGCGTTACCGGGAATCGATGAAAATGCGGCGGTAGCTGGTTTCTCGTTTAGAACTGAGGCACGCAGCACTCAAACCCTGATGTGTGTCCTCTCTTCTGTCAGATCGATATATACGACTTGACTGCCCGGAAGTACGAACGGCAGGGCATATGTGTTGCGGAGGCGACGAAAGACACAGGTCTATGCATGTGCCTCAAGTTTTTTCAGGATTCAAACGGAGGACAGTGCTTGGCGGCAGGTTACGAGGCCGGCGCCGTCATTGTTTGGGATTTCTACAGCGGCAAATTGCTTGCGCGGTCCAAATTCCATGACGAACCAGGTGCGTGGCAGAAAGTTGATGGCTCGATCATTCCATCTTCTGACACCACGGGTGTTTGTTTACGTAGTTCTGTCTCTTGACATGACTCCAGAGGGAGCGATTGGCTTTTCTGGCGCCGCCGACACAAAAATCGTAAACTTTCGGTTCGACTTGACCAGTTCTGGAACGGGAGAGCTCACTTTGTTGAAAGCGGTCGCCGTGGCGCGGGGTATTTCGATTGTTCGCATCCGCCCCGATGCCAGAATTGTGATTTGCGGCGGATGGAACTCGAGGTCGGTGGCCAGAACCATTTCTGGCGGTTACTCGTTGCCTATAACCTCATACGACGCGTTCTCTTGCACACAGTATTTCTGTTTACGCCATAAAGAGCTTCAAGCCGCTTGCCGTGCTGAGCGCGCATAGACTCGGTATACAGTGCTTGGCCTTTCCCAAGCAAGCTGTACGCGAAGCTGCCGAAGCTTCGGCCCCTACGCCCGGAAATCTCTTCGCGGCAGGATCCAAGGATGGCACCATCACTCTTTGGGAAATATACTAGTTGATACGCCGCAGACACATAGCTATCGAGCACGTTTAAAGAGGCTATGCTATTCTTGTGGCTATGCTAATACTTGTGCTTGAAATGAGTTCGGATCAGGTACCTATGATGAGGAAGTACACAGTTGTGAGGACTCTACATCGCTGTGTTTGGATTGAACAGGATCTGTACCTGATCTTGACTTTCTCGATGTCGTAAGTGATGAATTCGTTGTACTGGAGGTATGCGCTTTCAACCTTGCTGGCCGTGCCTTTGCCGCAGGGTACAAGCAGCCCCGGGTCGCCAGGAAATTTCTCGAACTGCTTCGGATCCGGAGTGGTTTTGCCCAATCCGAAAGTTGAATGGCAGTTCGCGTCCTCACTCCTCTTCTTAGCGTCGTAGTCAGCGTTCTTGGAGTGCCACTGATCACCCAAAGCGACCTCACAAAGGAGGAGGATTCCCGTGGGGGCATGACGGCTAGTGAAGCAACTATGTGGCGTTTCTGATGGTTAATGTCCGCAGGTGACAGTGGCAAGAGAAGAAAATCGTACTAGTTCGCGCTTTTTGATACCATGTCGGCGAAGTATATACCCTTTCCGAACTAGATGCGAAGAAGAAAGTAAGGCGCTCGTAAGGTGCTGCTGTCCAATCATTTCGCCCTCGCATACCATGTAACCAGTCACAGGGGCCTCGGGAGGCGCAATTTTCAGACCCTGTGACAAAATTCCAACGTAATTGGTCCTGAAAAGAGAGGAGGCTGGGTCAGCTATGCACAGGTAAGCGACTGATTATCAAAGAACGTACATGCGGCTGCCATGCCACAGGAGTTGACGATTGTGTAAGTCCTTTGCTCTGCTCTCTTCTCCCTCACGCTTGACCTGGTCAGATAGATGAGTCTCGCACAAACAGCTGTATGTCAGATCCTGTGACAGCGCACCTCGAACAGATCCTCAATCTCTAACGTGTACTGGTTGTGGGTATCTCCATGTGTTCTTTGCATATACTTCTGTACCAGCTTGAATTTTTCGTCCTCCTCCTTGACGGGGACCAGCTCGGTCTTAAGCTTGTGGTAATGCATATCAACAGGATTGATGTTCATTTGGCTAGCGGTCGCCTTGAGGATCTCGGTGGCGATTTCGATGTCTCCGAGGGACTCCACCATCATGAGCTTCTGCTTGAGTAGTGCCGGTGAGTTGATAACTGGAGGCCGCTGCTGACCGTGGAAGGCATGGGGAATGATGGTATAGAACTCGCTCGAGTATTCCATCAGGCGGTCGGCGTTGGGTTGGGCTCGACTCTGCTCTTCCGAGATTTTGGTGAGAGCATCATATCCCTTCTTGATGTTGCTTTTGGTGAGCTTGCCAAGAGGGAGCTTGTTTGCATCGTATCCGATTTCGGTCATAGACTGAGTCATCATGTCAACGTTGAAGATCAACTTGACAAAGTCCTGAACTGGGTCGGGTAGCTTGGAAGGAGGAATGACGACCGCTGGATCCTCTGGCTTCGGCCCCAGGTCATCGGGCTCGTCATCACCAAACTCGCGCTCGATAAGGAAATATTTTCCGGGAACTTTAGTGAAATTGGCACGTTCCGACCAGAGGTTCTTCGTCTTTTCGTTGAATTTCTTCTGAAAAAGGGACATTGCCCCATCTTTGGAGCAAGGTTCGAGCTTGTTCTGCCCATTTGCTCCGACCCGGCCCCATCTAATGAAAAACTCCTCGTTTAACATCTAGGATCGCGTGGCCGACCACACTTTTAGAGCGCACCTGGTCCAAACGTAATAGCTGTTTCCGGCATCAGCCTCCAGGAGCTGAAGAATGTAGAACTTGTTGTTGTTCGTTTTTATTTCGGTCTGGTTCAACATAGCATCTGTCAAATATGGTGAGTTCTGACCGACCGCTATTCCTGAGTTCGCAAGATGAGGCCTACCCCAAACACCCTCATGGTCTTCCAGAACGTGACAGGACATTGCTTGAGGGCATGCCGAGTCTACGACAGCCTTCCCTTTTTTTAATCCCTTCACGATCTTTGCAGGCTTCACTTGCTCTTCGGCATCCGAATCGGCATCCTCGATGGTGCGCTTGTTGGACTTTGCTTCCTTCTTCGGGGGAGCAGCAGCGGCCTTTGCCTTTGGAACCGGCTTCTTTTCTTCTTCTTCTTCTTCTTCTTCCTCCTCCTCCTCCTCCTGCTCCTGCTCCTGCTCCTGCTCCTGCTCTTTCACCTCGACGAGGTAATCAGACGCATCCAGGATCTTCCCAGCCTTAGCAGATTCGATGATGAACGCCACAGAGATGACAGCGATATCCCCACGCTCAGATGCCGTCTTCCACTTTGCTGATTTTTTCTCCACGTCCTCTGGCACGGCGATGAGGTGCGTAAGTTTTTTTGTGATGCTGGCAACAACGCTTCCTTGGCCACTAGCGACGGCTGCACGCGCCGCGTCCGCTTCGGAGTGCTTCGTCGCGAGCGTCGTAAAAGTGAACACCAATCCCTCGAATATGCTAGTAGTGACCGTCGCAGGAGCGGCGGCCCTACCCCTTGTCTTCGGCGGCATTGCGTGTAGTCTTGCAAGATTGATCAAGGTAGATGTCTTTTAGGGAAACCCGCTAGCGGCCATCAGAACGCCTGGCTGCACAGACGCGAAGCGCGTTTCCTTTGCACAGCCACCTAGGGTGACGAATACCGGTAATGTAACACGCTAACCGTTTACAATGGCCATTTTTCTCAAAGATTCGGCATGAAAACCCACGTACGTAGAAATGGGAAATTCGATGAGCTAGGCAAAGAATGGTGATACGACGGTGTAGGACCTCGTCCTCGGCACTACCCGAGGATGCCATGACCGTCGTCAGTCGCAGCGTATGGCCAGCACAATCCAGCACTCTAGCCAGGAGTTGCAACGGAGCTCCTTGATGTCGAGCTCGTAGTCTGGGTCGTCCTGTGGAGGGACTAGAGTGCCCAGATACCTATCACGGACCCTCTGGTACCTGGCCTCGGATAGGTAGGGAGTGCCGATGTCCTGAAGCCGAGCGTAAGACGGGAAGTTCTCGGGTGTGTATCTAAGCTCATTTAAGCTTCCTCCGTTTTCACATTTGTCGTCGAGTGAGAGACTGTGTTGCAAAACACATCCTAGGTCGTCGACAAGGACCGCTGGCATCTCCGCCGTTCCGCTCAGGTCCATGTCCTGGCACGACGGATGATGCCGGCCCGAATCGCGCATGACGTGCGAAGATTGCTGATGACTAGAGCTGATTAAGAGGGGTCATGTCAGCAGGAGTAAGGGAACGAGGAACTTTGTGAACCTACCTATGCGGAGGAACCTGATCCTCGAAAATCTTTGAATCGGACAGCTCGGTAAACCGAGAACGCGACGTGCCTTCCAGTTCCGGAGGCGACGAGCGTTGCGCATGACGAAGGTATAGACGCTCGGGTACAGTAAAGGGCGAGCAGAAGAAGTCGGTGGGGTATATGGGTGCGGACGAGGACTTGCCCACAAGTGACGCTACGGCAGGCAACTTGATCAGCGCCATCCTATTGTGCGTGGAACTGGGTGGCGAGCGATGGTGTAAATAGTGCGCGAACGAGGTGGAATGGGCCCCGCGACGGCTCGCGGTGGAATAAGGACTGAGACGAGGGTTCTGTCTTCTCACTTGAAAGATAGGCACCTCCGAGCGCTCCATCTCCATTTTCACTCTTTCGTGGTTTAGGGGCAGCCGAGGTGGACGGGGCTCGTACGGACGAATGATAGTTCGCTCCTGAGAATCAACACTGCGCGACCTTCCCCTTCGCTTTCTACGCCCTGTCCCTTGGTCATCGGATACGAACACAATTTCGTATGCGTGCGATCGTTGCACGCCCGGGGATGAGCGCGGTCTAGGACTATTCAACGTTTGGACGTGCTCCACAAGACGAGATACCGGCTGCTGGTCCAACGGATTTGATGAGGCGGATATCTTGAGGCGGGTCATGTCCGGCATGCTGTCGCCCTCTTGCCAATGTGGGGCGGATGCATCGGATTTGCTTCCTGGCGCGGCCGATATGCCCAGACGAGAATACCGTTCAATGAGGGCGGGAAAAGGATCGTTGCTCGTCATCGGATTGAGCCGAAAAACGTGGGGGGTTAGCAGATTCCGGAAATCCTGACGGCGAGAAAGGACACTATGCCCGCGCGTCGCAAGCGTGACTCAAACGATCGTAAGAGCTCGCTGTTCCTTATAATGCAAGATAACGGTAGTCAGGAACCTCGGCAGAAAAGTCAGCGATACGAGGTCCAGTGGTAGGCACGAAGAACAGCAATTCAACAAAAAGAAAGTCGGAGTCGGGTAGTCGAGGCTTCGGATGAGAATGATATTCTGAGAGTTCGGAAACACCAATGCCTGTGGTGGGGCTAACTTAATGGAACGGACTTGACCGCTGTGCAGCTTCGAGTTTCGGCTTCGGCCAGGCTTCGGCCAGCTTCGGCACTCTTTTTCGGCAGCTTGTTCTTACAGAGGCTTGAACCCCTTGAACCTTCGGAGTTCGAAGCTTTGAAGGTTTCAGCTCAGATCTTTGCCATCCTCACACTCCTGCGAACGTTGCGGCCAGGCTGCAAGCGGGTACTGTTCTTCCAATTGTTAAGCCTGCTCGCAAAGCTGATGGAGCAGTGCCTTGTCCCGCACCGATTTCCGTGGCCCCTAAAGGATTCGAAGTCTTGCGTTGTGCAATTGGCAAAGTCAACGATGGAAGTATGTATACCTAATCGGGCACTAACCGTAACCGGCCTTAAAGTGTCCAGAATACGAAGCGAAAAAAACGCGTCCGCTGGCTCGACGCGTGTGTGAGATACGCGTTCACTGCCTGCAGGCTTCTGTCTACACTCACATGGAATTCTTCAAGAATCAAGATCCTGTTCTCAACAACAGTAAACGCACGAAGGCATGATGGATCGCAACTATCACCGCCGCCGCTCTTCACAAAGCATTACGGAGGCAACGGTCTTACATTTGCAAAACAACCCGCGTCACCGCCTCCTCCTCGCAGCGACAATCTGTTTGCTTCTATTCTACACGGCGCGCGTGCACTCTGGTGACCATCGAGCAGCGTCGCAACTAAGCGGTGACGACGAAACAGGGCCGGTCAGCCGTGTTGCCGATTCTCATCACGATTGGTGGTTCGACGGGGTGATGGGAGGAGCTGATCGAGGTACTCGGCAGCGTCAGCGTCCCGCCCCGGAGGAGGACACCGCTTTACCACGTCTCCCCTCGGACCCTCGCCAGGTGGTCATCGCCACGGGACCAGGAGTACGCGCCAACAATGCTCCCGTTGAAGAGCCATTCCTGACGAAAGGGGACGGGTTCGGGACCGGCTCGGACGCTCAGGAGGGCGATGGTGATGAAGACGAGGATGAGACAATGGACCAGGATGAAAGACCATTCGATTCCGCGGCGCTCGTGGATGGCTACGAAAGTCGATTCGACAAGTTCGCCATCGCTCTGAAGTCCGGTGTGGACGTTGTACATCAGCGGAGCTTGATCCAGCTCATGACCTATCTGAAACCGGTCCGAAATCTGGTCCTCATCGGAGATGGGACTGCCCAAGTTGGAGACCGCGTCATGATCGATGTGATTGGTGACACTTACGGAAGGCGTGAAGAAGATCCTATCCTCAACGGTATCACGTGACAAGTGGATTGGCGACATTGTGCTTGTGTAGAATTGCGCACTGACGCCTCTGCAACGAACAGGAAAAGGTCCACAGCCAAGACGCAGCGCCAAAGCTGGAACAGGAGACGCAGTGGCCCCTGACGAGGGATCGCAGGGCTGGAAAGCCGATGGCCACAAGAACCTGCCCGGCTTCCGCGAACTCTACCGGCGCTTTCCTGACGCCGAGTGGTATCTGATGATCGACGACGACACTTATGTCCGTGCTCCCCACATATGTACATCACGTACCATGCGCTAACAGCGTGTTCTTTACATAGGTGTTTCTTGACAACCTTTCGGATCGCCTGTCCATGTACGACCCGGACGGCAAGCATTACTTTGGCGCAAAGACCCAGTTCGTTGGGTGCGACGGCGTTCGACAGTGGGGAGCGGGTCCTTACTTTGCGCATGGCGGTAGCGGGATAGTTCTGTCCCGCGGCGCGGCCAGGGAGATGATGGATGGGATGGACGGAAAGAACGGATGTATCGAAAAGTACAAGACGTGCTGGGCGGGTGACATCCGAACGTCGCTTTGCCTGAGGGATCAAGGCATCTTGCTCCACTCTCCGACCGGATTCTTCTCCACCCCGCCGAACCGAGACTTTTGGTTTCCCCATGAGCCCTGCGACAGACCCTTGACCTTTCACCACCTTCTCGTAAAGCAGATACAAGAGCTGTACTCGACCGAGAGGACGATAGCCAATCGCGTTGGGAAAGGGTCAGTCACTTTCGGTGACATTTATTGGGCATGGCACCCCGAGACAGAGTGGCAGCCAGATTTCGATCGCAAGGGTGGAGACTATGCCGCCAGTGCATGTCCAAGCCCCGAGGCTTGCAAAGACATGTGTCTGGACCGGAAAAACTGTCTAGCCTATGTGTTCGACGGCTCTAAATGCTGGCTAAAGGATCGCATTCCTGGCGGTATTGCCGGCAAGGGCATGACCTCCGGGGTCCTTAGAGAACGGTACATTTGTAACACCAACAGGAAAGGCGTTTGATCGGACGAAGACCGTTTCCAAAATACTGCTACGCCTAATGAGAAATACTGCTACGCCTAGTGAGGTTTAATATCTATCCTCCGCTTCCACCGTAGCAGTTGGAGAGACCACAACCGTCTCTATAGGTTTCACCTCTACTTCGACGCCCTGTGCAACCGGGACATCCAGGCCGCCCTCCAGTGAGCGCTCAACTGTAGCAGACTCGTCAATCCCCGCCAGTTGCGCCTGTTCTCTTGCCTCCTTGGCGATCTCCCTCGCGATCTTCTTGCCCATGCCAGTGACCTTCTTCTTCCTCTCGAACTTGAGTTCAGCTAACCCTCTGTCAATGAGCGTCTCACAACTCCTCTTCAGATGGTGAGCGTTGTCGATGTCGGTAAACGTCTCGGGAAACCGCTGACTGAGCCACATGTACAGAATTATAACTCCGTGCTGCGCTTCGAGGTTCTTCAACGCGTCAATGTTGGCGGGAGGATGGTCGCCCAGAACGATGCTATCTTCGAGAGAACACTCATCACCCTCGCTGTGGGCCGATGCGAATCGGCGAAGCTGGGCGGCCGCGATCGCATCCTTTGGCTTGCATGGAGCGAGGATGAAAGTATACCTGTCACGAAGAGTAAGCGGGTAATCCTCGATTAGGTCGGCCACTTCGCGTTGAGTGTTGAGGTTGCAGAGGAAGTAGCGGCCGTCTAGGTTGGCCAAATCTTGGAAACGGTCCTATAAAAGAAATCGGAAATATTGGCACAACGGAGCCAGGGAAAGATACAATGATGAGCAGTATGTACCAGAAGCGTTGACAGTGTCTCCCCCGGCAGGTATTGAGAAAACATCTCAATCTGCTCTAAGCTTGGAAAAAGACCAGCAGAAAGGACACTAGGCGCCTCAGCATTGAACAAGGATTTCATCGGCTCCATGTCATAGTCATCGAGTCTGGAAACGGTATCGTCAGAAATCCAGTACCGGCGATTTTGACTTGCGCTAGACGTACGTGCAAACCTCCCCCTTATCGAACTCTGTCCCAAATCGTCCCGCTCGTCCTCCAATCTGCTTGACCTGCGAGATGCTTAGCGGTTTGGTATTTTGGCCGTCCCACTTTTCCACACGCTCGAAAATCATTCGACCAATGTTGCTGGATTAGGGAACAATAGTTAGCTTTCACTTAAAACCGAAGTGCAAGTTAGCAGAAGGAAATCGTACAGGTTGAGTCCCATTCCAATGGCGTCCGACGCGACAAGCACGTCGTATGGTCCATTGGGGTCGTTGAATTGCCTAGCTTGTTCGGTTCGCGTTTCTGGCGGCAAACTCCCGTAGATGACAGCTGCCCGCAGCTTGGTCTTTTGCTCAATAGAGCGCTTCAGAGCGAAAATGTTCTGGCGCGAGAAAGTCACGATGCAGTCGCCCCGACGAAGTTCCGAAAGGTTTCCGCCGAGTCCCGTCTCGGCGACGGTCAGCTTGGTCAAACGCTCATATCGCTTGATCTGAATGCACCTGACAGTAAACATTTGGAGCAGAAGACTAAGCAGTTACAAACAGGTACCTTACCTCAACTATATCACCGGTCTCCTTGACCATTGCCATGATGAGAGGGATGATCGTCGGCTCGCCGCAAAGATGGATCTCGTCCGCCTGGATGCCTTTTTCGCGCAGGCTCGAGGTTTAGCGACAACAAGTCAAACGTCCATCCCACGCAAACGTACCCAACACTCCCTGCGTCCAAGCCCATCCTCTCCCAGAATCCCCGATCATTTGGATCTCGTCGAGGACAGCAACCTCAAAACGCTTGCTTAGCGGCGCCATTTCGACCGTAGCGGCATACTTGTTGACCCCGTCGCTCTCCCGACGCTCCTCGCCAGTAAGAAGATTGCACGGGATGCCCTTTGCGTTCATTCGTTCATAAACTTCATGAGCTAGCAATCGTAGCGGTCCGCAGTAGATCCCCGTTTTGCACTCTTCCAATCGCTTCAGTGCCGCGTACGTCTTCCCAGAATTGGTTGGTCCCAAATGCATGATGATCTTTCTGCAAGGGGCGATACCGGAATCAGAACTCAAAAAGTTATGCGCTCAAGCACAGCAAAGGGAATCCCACCGTTGCATGCTACGCGCGCCGGCGTGCCATTCTGCCGGTTTGGTCAGATCGCTAAACGACATGAGCGAGACAAGCGTTTCTGTCTCGTCCGGATAGGTAACCGCCATGAACTTGTAAAAAGGTGGAAGTATGAACCTGTCAGCCTTGGCTATTGATAGATCCCTGTCAGCCAGGGAACTGTCGGATGCCATCACCCCTACAGCTCGACGTACTTCGAGCCCGCACATGCGCTATCGCATTTCCAATGGTAAGACCTTCCAATTTGCCCTCCAACAAAGCTTCCTTGAACTTTGTCATGCCCGTGTCATAGATCTCCTCAGGCACGCCCATGCCGACGCACTTGCTCTTCAGGTAAGCGCTCCGAGTGCTGTAGTCGAGGTACTTGCCGAGTTCTACGGAAGAGTTGATCTGAGCACAGAGCAAGCTGTCTTCCGTGACCAGAACGGCGTTTGACCCACCCGCGATCTGGCGCCGTGATGGGTTGATGACGGTTCGCCACTCTCCCTGCTCCTGCATGGGAGGGGAGCGCCTCGGAGTAGCTCGATCGCCATGCCACTGACCCGCACCAGCATTGCCGCCGCGATAATTGTCAAAATTTCCACGAAAGAAACCATTTTGATTGTCACGAGCCTTGAATTTCCCACTCGTAAGACTTTCGAGCAAGGCTCTGGCATGCGGCTCTGCCTCCCTGCGTAAAAAGCTTCCGGAAGAGAAGCTGCGAGGACCGAGGAGAGAAGCCAAGACACAGCAAGGAGAAAGTAGCCCTCCTCCGCTGCACCCCTGGGTTCGCCGAGGAAGTCGCGGCATAACGCTCGTCGGAGTCGAAAGTTCCTCGAATTGGAGAAGTCTGCGAAAGGTCGTTTTAGGGCAGGGCAATTCCGAGCGTGAAAACGAACTTGATCTGCGTGCGTGGCTGTGCAAGCGATCTTTCACGTCCGGACGCGTCGGACGTCATCGGGAAACGGCGAAACGGCGAGTGGAACCAGCGAAAGTCTTCCCCTTTTCCCTCCCTTCGTTTTTTTTAGGTCGTTCGTTTGACCAAACATCCTGCCCACGCTTTACAAGAATAACTCAGCAATGGTTCTCACCGTCAAATTAGAGTTCAGGTAGGTCTTGTACTGCTATGTACTTTCGAGGCCCTGAGAAGGCACCCTTCTGATTCTTTCGATGTACATCACACAATACAGCGGGGGTATGGAGCTTCTGTTCAACAACGAGAAGAAAAAGACAGTGGTTCTTCCCGACACCTTTGTAGCCGGCGCCGCTACGCTTCTGGATCTGCTCCCATGGCTTCGAGACAATCTGCTCACCGAACGAGCAGAGCTGTTCATGCAGGGCGACTCGGTGTAAGTTGAACCCCCGGACCTCCGGCGCGCCAAACCTAACGTGACACGATGCGGCTGCAAGGGACTAACTCGCTCGCTTTTTCCCTAGTCGACCCGGAATATTGGTTCTTGTGAACGACGCAGACTGGGAGCTGGAAGGGGAACTGGAGTACGTCATCAAGGACCAGGACACTTTTGTCTTCATCTCGACACTCCATGGAGGATGATGGGAAGACCGTAGCCGACCCCGTCATGGCTTCCGATGCGAACTCGAATCGCGTCAAGCCGCCCGCGCAAGCGGAATGTCCTCGCGACATGACCGAAATCGTGTGTGACTTCATGTATGCCAGTGCACCTCCAGGGCACGCCTCTGGCCCGTGATGCCAGCCCGAGGCGCCAACCCGTGGTGCCAGCCGCCGAGTCGCTGGCAAATCAATCATCCGCCAGTTCAGGAGAGGCCAGAGTATGGAGGAAGGGAAGCAAAGGAGAAGTCACCAATCAGAAGCTACAGCCAAATGGACCCTCTTCCTGTATTTAGGCAGCCTTGTTTCCACCGTGCCTAGCTAATAAGGACACAAGATACGGTGCCGTCTCACATTTGAATGCTAAGATGAATTTCTCATCGGGCCATCCGACGGAGTTCCTGATGGTTTGTCTACTGTTTCAGCCTCTATTGGTAACCCCTCCCCAATTAGGTGCACTCGGTCGGTCAAGGCGGGCAACAACGATACACAAACTCGAGCACACTCATGCGAGGAGTTGTCTCGTCCATCAGAGCATCGCGGTACGCGCAAATCATTGCAAATAATTGACCTGGAAACAAATGCCATTTAGTACGCAGATCGCGTGTGATGTTCCAGTGTCCTTTATTGAGAATCTCACCAGTGTGAACCCCGGACCGAGTCAAGGCGGCATGCACCTGTCCGAGTTGCTGAGCCAGCTCCGCGTCACCGAACGTAAAGTACACAAGGCTGCGTGCGTGCGCCGAGGCTGCAATCAGCTGAATAAGGGCTTTGACATGGGGATCTCCGTTGAAGGCACCGCATCCTGAATGGGGGAAGACCAAAAATGAGAATTACGCACGTCGTTACTGATAGGCGGGCTCCACAATATACCCCAATTGCCCGTGGCTATTTTGGAAGTGGCCGATAAGTTGCTATTAGCCGCCGGCATGAACCCAATCCATGCCTTGCTGAGTTCTCTGACGATGGCATGACGAAGATACTGATCCTCGACATCCGAGCGACCAAAGTACAGCGCGTCGATAGCAACGATTTCCGTGCGTAAACGCCCCGTTCCATCACTGCGAGTCATACACTTTATGAGTTCCATAGGAAGGCATGTCCTAGCTGATCGGCAATTGCTCACCGTGCGACAGTATCAACATGTGGGCCTGCCCACTCAAACGTATTAGAGTATCCTTTGTAGTCGGAAAATCGTTCTGCGCCGGTAATGACCACAGCCTCTCGAGGTTGAAGATTCTGCACAAACAGTCGGGAGACCAGGAGCTCCGGATTGATCATGAAACGGATTTCTTCTTGCACGCATCCCTAGATGAAGGTGAGCCACGGTTGCTCACGGCGCGGTGTAGAAAGGTCATCTACTCACATCTCCTATGACACCGCCTTCAGGATAAAAGTATGTTGTATCAGCTTGGCGTTCAGCACCGGCCAAGAATAAGGGTCATGTCCTCACCTCCGATGACCTTGTTCGCAAAGTCCACTTGCAACATCCCCTCCCCGTCATCCTCGATGGTCCCATCGGTTCGCACCTCAAGACTCGTTATCGGAAACTCTAGATTATCCCACATTGGTAGTTCCTCGTGTTCAAAGCATTGTCGCTCAAAAGTTACGCATCCTATGGGGGCTAGTCTCGCTTGTCAGTCCAGAGCCTTAGTTGCCAACCCTCAAAGCCTCTCCTCACGTTTGAGGCGGATAAGATCAAAGTAGTGAAATAGGCAGTCCAGCTTTCCTTGCTTTCTCTCGTCAGTCCCTTCGCGTCTTGCTCTCGCAAAGAGCGGGGCAAAGTTGATCGAAGGGAACTGAGCGTACTCGGACGATCGGCTAGTGTCGTTCCTTCGAGGAAATGTACAGAAGAAGGCGTTGGCCAGGAGGCAAGCAATTTGCATCTGGCTGAGCGTTACGGCACTACGCACGCCTCGCCGCAAAAGGGGTATCGGTATCGGGATGAGGTCTGGTAGTCGCAAGGCCAACTCGGTCATCGATGGGAGAACGCGGGAGAAAATATGCTGATTGCGTGGTGTATCTTCCCGTAAATAGCTCTCCAGTGCGCGGAGATTCCACTTTCTCCGGAACGTCGGATTATACGCAAATAATGCAGACTAGGAGCTGCCTTCGAGTTAGAACGCATTTTGAGATATCTGTAGGGTTCATGGTTCCACCTGTAAGCTTTGAAAATCGGGTAGCGGGCCTTCCAGGGCACTTCGGATGATACTCCATTTCTCGAAACGCCGACCATCCGTGCCTTCTTGAAGGTTGTTCCGATGATAAGGAAATTTGACGTGGAAACTGTCCCAAGTGTATCGCTTCGCATCGCCAGAACACTTCGATAAATCGTAGTGATGTGGTGCATCGCTTTGCGGAGGTGCATGCAATGATCCCGCCGACTCTTCATTGCTTGGGAATTGCCGAGGTGGACGAGGCCGATGACTGCTATCGACCGGATCTTCTATATCGGTGTCGCTGTCACTGTCCTTGCCCGCAACGCGCACATCCACATCCACGGAAAGCTGTTCTCCACTCGATTTCTGGATGCGTTCCTCTCGCATGGTTCGCTTATTCGCGGACACAGATGGCTGGTTAGCCACGCTGCCGCTGGACTGAGAGGAGGAAGGACGACAAAAGGAAAGAGTGGTTTGCACCAGCTTTTCCTTTGCGATCATTTTCCTTGCTGGCACAGGCTTCATCGCGGTGGACAAGTGGAAGGCCAGAGAGACGAACGTGCCCGTGATATTGCTGCCCTTCGTTCGTTGATCGTCTGATACATGCCCGCTGTATCCGTGCGGTAGCTTGTGGGGAGCCTGTGGAGAGAGAATGGGACGGCGTTCGGCTCTGTAGAGTTCGGACGTGCACTGGTGGCACAGTTCTTCTCTTCTCAATCAGGGTCCGAGGGACTTCCCCTCTTCCCCCAGCGAACTACTCGCCAATTCCTTTAGAAAGCATCCTATGTCCGAAGCACACAACGAAAGTGTGCCCGTTTCTGGCCGGGTATACGAGCTCAGACTAGCTCCGTCGCCACGCAACTCTCCCCCCTCGAGCGCTTCACCTTCTCCTCTCCTTCGCACGTCAGACGTTCCAAGTGATGTCAAAGCGACGACTCCCGGGCGGACAGTTGTCTTTTACAGGCGGTCGCCATTTACAGACAACGTCTTTCTCATCACCTCCTTCCACGGACAAGCTTTCAACGACCCCGACGTTCTGGCCAAGTTGCCAAAGCTGACCGAGTCGACCCTGGCGGAGCTATTGGTGACTGTCAACGGCGACATACATCTTCCGGGAAGGCCAACTCTTATCATTCCCGAACTTCCAGCTCCCGGCTACCTTTGTGTGGAGCCCGTTCCCGTTAAAGTCCGAAACGTGTACAAACGCTGGCGGAAGCAGATCATCGACGTACCTCGAGAAAGCATGAGGAACGTCACAAAGATCTTGGCGGAACGAGACGCTGCCATCTTTTCGCCGGCTATCCTCTCGGAATCAACGGATAGCGAGTTCAGGCCCAAACGCGATCGCACAGACGCCAACGACTCAGAATCCCAACTTCCGAAAGTGATGGGAGTAAAACCGCGCGCATCCGATCTGGGTCGGTCGAGCCCGCTGCTGAGTCTGCCGCACAGGGACAGGAAACCAAGGAAACCAAGGAAGCCAAGTCCGTTAACCGGGGGCAGTTGGACTATTTGCCTTCGTGGATGAGAATTGGTCTAGCGATGAGGATGACGGGGTTGTCGACATCTTCCAGCCCATTTTGGTGGACCTATACGAAGATGTTGAGATGGACGACTGGACGAAAGCCAGAATGCCTGGCCTGATTTCACCACTGTTCTGGCATGTTAGCTTTCGGCAGGAAGGAGGAGCCCTCTCCAAAGCTAACATGCCAGAACAGTGGTGAGATGAGGTCAGGCATTCTGGCTTTCGTCCATGCACCTGGCGGGAAAGATTAGCAGAGAGCCGACGACCAGTGATCGAAACAGTCTACGTTTGCGGGATAAACAATGGTGAATAGTATTAAGAACTCTCTACTTGGTGTTCCCACGAACCGGGCTCGTTTTGCCCTGCTACCGAATCACTACCTTACCGTTACCCGCACAGCCGCACGGTATCGGAAACCCTGATCAGATTGCTATGCGAAGCCCCTATCGGCGTCTTTTGACTACTGGTATTCTTCTATGACTCGTACCTTTGTCTAAACTCTAAACCAGCCCGGTCGATCTTTAAATGAAGGATGAAGCACGGCGATCAATCGAGCGACTTGTAAAAGCAGTCAGTACTTCAGAGAACCGGGTCAACACTAGTCCCGCTGCACCGTCTCGACTCTCGGCCATCTGAAGATCGACCGGGCTGGTTTAGATTTTAGACACAGTTTGTGCAAGTGGAATTCGACTGCCGGGCAGTCTGGGAGGGGGGAGGGCTTGATGATCTGCAATGAGGCTTCAGCCACGTATCACTGCTAAAAGCGTTTGTTCTGGTGGAAGACTACATTCGCGGATGGCCGAGCGGTTTAAGGTGCTACGTTCAGGACTCGTTCCCAAGACTCGGGAGCGCGTTGAACTCGTTCGTTGTATGAGGACAGCGCGGTCAACATTTAATTCAACTGGCAGCAGAAGGTGCAGTGCTATATATACGTTTGCAGCGCATGAGTCATAGACCACGTGTCAATTTGCGCAACGATGGCCGAGCGGTCTAAGGCGTTACGTTCAGGTCGTAATCTCTTCGGAGGCGCGAGTTCAAATCTCGCTCGTTGTACTTCAGAAGTGAAATGAAACGGCAACATTCCTTTTTATGTTTAGTACCTTTTGCACCAGCTGACATTCACTTCGGCTGGGTTTCGCCCTACCTCGGACAACGACGCATCCGCCTACGAGGTACTGCCCCATATCAGTCACTGGTAGAATCGTACACCTGCGCTGGGTTGCTGCAGTCTGAAAGCCAGGAGATTGGAGATACATGTATCACACTTACTTTATTCGGTGACTTGGTCGAGATTTGGTCCTCTCTCTTTAGTTATGGATATGGAGGACTTCTGAAGCGAACCCGCTTTGCTCCTGCTGTGCCGCCTTATCTGTATTATCTTTCCACTCTGACAATAAGCATAAGCGGTTTAAATACTGTAAAGATGCTTGCGGTTCAGCTTCATATCCAACCTCAATCCACGAGATCTCCGTACGCGTTCCTCCGTACACGCCCACTGGCGAATTCTCGCTCCATCTCCTCCCGTGTTCTTGGAATGACCAGACCACCTTCGTCCCTGCTGCCTGCGCTCGTAGCCGCAACCGTGTCCCCGTGAGGACCCATAAGGCCTTGTCCTCCGGCGGAGTGAGTGGTGGGAGTGTCCAGATCTCCGTAGGGTGTCCGTCGAACATGCCCTGCGCGTTCGTGCGCAAGAAGATCCGCCTTGGTGCGGGGGATCAATGGCGGAGTTGCGTCCGGGTCGGTCTGTGCGGGAGGGGGCGGTGCGGGGGCTGTGCCATTTCGGATTCTTCCCCAAGTGGTCTGCGAAGCCGGGTTCGCCCCTCGGATCGCGTCCCAAACTCTGGATTCCTTCTCCTGAGTCTTTGGCGGTGTCCACCGGCCCGAAGGCTGCTGGGCTTGCTGTCCGTGCGGCTGGTCCTGTTGCGCATCGTCGTCGACCATTCCACCCTCCAATCCTACGTCGTTGACTCCTTGTGTGTTCTCGGGGCGTGTTACGCGCGGAATCGTTATGCCCTTCGTGTTCTCTTCAAGCATGGTGCGTAGATGGGATCCGGAGGGAAGACCTGCTGCCAGCAGATCCTTTGCGCGAGCCTCTCCCGTCTTTCGCCCGATCAGCTCGCCCGTAAGGGTAGTGGCTGCGAGAAGCGCTACGGCTGGGAGGGAGCGGATCGGAATGTTCCTACGTCGGACTGGCTCCGCCGTTAGTACAATGCGACAGCCCGTCGAGAACCTAACACCACATACCGAGCATGGTTCCTCCAGTTGCGCCGACAATGATTCCAGTGAAGTCTAGCAAAAGTAATGCAGATACAACGGTTAGCCATTGTGCTTTGAAACGAGTGCTCGCTTCGAGGCTGTACATGAGGAGAGGAATGCTGTGTTTGCTTCTGAGATGACTCGCTTCTCTTCCGTGGTGGGTACATAGTAGTTGTCCGTGACAGCACCTCGCGGCATGGGGCCGCTACCGCTTCTTGGTTTTGTCGATTGGTCTTGCATGGTTGCGTTATTGGGCAAGGATGTCTGAAGTGATGTTTCGGAAGAAGTCACCGCAAGCTGAGCAGCGTCGTCATTTCCGAGCGCTCTCCGTCATGAGGAAGCGGTGTCCCCTCCCTGCATCGTCTTCAACCTCCAAATTCTCCAAAACTTCTCCTCGTAATTCCTTCAGCATGTCTACCCTACTAGCGTCGCCAATACGAATTCAACGATGCGCAGGTCGAATACTTCCAACGGTCCATCGTGCCCGGTCTCCGACTCTCCTAGCTTTCTCCAACCATCCGCGGTCACCACCTTCTTCGAACTCATGTCTACAAACTAGGACTTTTGCGTCCACACGACGAATATGCGCGCGACACAGCCCTCGCAACCATTACAAGACGCTCGATGTGTCGCCGGCCGTAACGAAAAAGGAGTTGAAAGCTCAGTTCTACAAGCTTTCGAAAAAGTATCCCGCGTTAACTAGTTCCGTCTTGCGACTTTGAAAGTCCGCCACTCACCACCCGTCCTCAGATATCACCCTGACAAGAATCCGGGCAACGCAGAGGCCCACAGCAAGTTTGTGGAAATCAGCGAATCCTACACCGTGCTAAGCGATCCGTCTCAACGACGGAATCACGACCAGACGCTTTCGTCGGAACAGTCTCCTGGATCCGGCACGGGGTCGTTCGGAGGCAATGCCGGTCATCGGTCACGTCCACGTGGTCAGCAGCAGCGAACCACCCGCGATCCTCTTCGGCCAGAGGATTGGATCTTGTTCCGTCGAAAAGCGGCCAATCGGCACGCGGCGGGAAACGGTTCCCCTGGGTTTGACCACGCGAAGCATCAGGAGTCGCACTACCCAGAGGCGGCAGAGAAGCGAGAGCAGGCGCGGCGCTCTCGCTTGTACAAGACCCTGTACTTTCAGAAGCTGCAAGAGGCTCAGGCAGTCGAGTCAAAGATGATGGCTATCGTGGCGATTACCGGAATGTCCATATTTTTCGTCTTCCACTCTGGCCTTATTCAAATGATTTGGATGGAGGACGAAGCCGGAGACCCAGATCAAGCAGACGCTTCCATCGGGCGCTGCCGGGACTTTCCTATCTTAATCGACAATCCATGATACAAAAAGCCTTGAATCGCACATGACGATTGGGACGGTGTTGCTGTTTCTCGATCTATTGAAAGGATGCCGGGTGGGACACATCCTGTTGAATCCCCTGGTCAAAGGAAGTGAAAGTTGGCAAAATATCAAAAGGCAAGTTGAGTTTTGGGGTAAGGTCTCTATCTATTTGGGAGCAGCAGCCTGTACGGGCTTGTCAGGGTTCTTGGATCCGGGTGGAGCTGGGATGTCGCGTTTCCCAATGTAGAAAAACTTGTCGATAACTTCCTGCGTCAGGGCACTTCGTCTCTGCGTTGACGCGACTGGTTACCATTTGAAGAGCCTAGACGATGTAAAGGTGGCAACCCTTACCTCCTGAATCTCGAGGACAACCTGACTCATGACATCGATGCACTTTTTCTTGAGATCGCCTGTGAGCAGCTCACCGCTTCGGTAACTCGTCGCGAGGGCTTCGAGCTCTTCATCATCGTCGAGGAAGAACCTGAGATACTGGAAGCTGACGTCTACGTCCGGGTTGCCGCCGTGTAGACGATGCAGTTCGACCGTATCGCGACCGCCCGAGAAAGCGTATTTGTTGATCTTATTCTTGATCTTCGCGGGCGTGTCGTCCAAAAAGATGGCAGACGTGGGGATTGACGCCGACATCTTGGAGGAAGGACCCTAAAGAAGAAACTCAGGTAAGACTTAACTAGTTTCCAACCTAAAGAAATTCAGCAACTTGCATACCTGCAGCGCGGGAAAGAACATGGCGTGGAGCAAGGCGGGCTTGGGGTACTTTAGCTTGTTGGCCACATCTCGCGTTAACCTGAAGTAAGGGTCTTGATCGATGGCACATCTACAATGGAAGCTATCAGAAGCCTGGCGAAAGACGGGGCTGGATTCAGGGGCAAATGCGGAAACGTACGGAATGAGACATGGAACATCTCCCTTGGGCCCAAAAATTTGAGGAAACGTATTGGAGAAGGAGGGTGCTGCCTGAACAGACACGAAGTGGAGCTTGCCAACGTTATCGCTGTCAACAAAGCCAAACGTGGCCCTTGAAGTTGATGTTGTAATGCACTTCGAAATACGAACAACGTTCTGGTAAAACGCCGGGCTGCAGGAAAACATGTGAGCGGAGTGTCACAGTCTTTGTCGCGGGATAGGGGCGTCGAGCATACTTCATGTAACCCAAGTTGCTGAAGATGAGAGTCTTCTCGGGATCGAATCCAAAGGCCATGATATCCTTAGCATTTTCCAGCGAGTACTTCATGTTGTCTTCAAGCTTCAGCTCAGGTTTGAAAAGAAACTTTTCGTCGTCCGTGAGCTGGATCACGAGTGCGCATTGGAAAACATCTTGCAGCCACCTAATTGTAAGAGTTTAGTGGCCGTCGAACCGGGGCGTGTAACGTTCAAGTCTGAAGAAGGAAGATACTGACTTGCAAAAGAGGAAGGGAACCATGTGACCGGCGTGCATACTACCACTGCTTGGTCCGCGGCCTGTGTACAAGTAGAAAGGCTTTCCTTTCTCGTATCGGTCGAGAATAGAAGTAAAGTCGCTGTGGAGGATCCTGGTATAAGACGGCATCCCATGTTCCATCAAAAACGGATTCGTCTGTCTCACCGGTGGGAGAAGAACAGTCCCCTCCTGAGGAAAGGGTGCGGCTTCCGGCCCGTCAATCGCTCCATACGGTCCAGCAGCGGCTGATCGATTGGTCGAGTGCCAAACTGTTGAATGAGCTTCGTATAGTCGATGGCAACTGCAACGCCATCAACAACTGCTCCCTTCACGTCCCAAGGGTCGACGAGTTGCTCCTGGTTGGCGTCAGCCGCAGGAGCCTGTGGTGCAGTAACTTCATTGGGTGTTGGCTCCGACATCTTCGGTACCGAAGGTTTGTGGAAGGTAAACGAAGAAGGCGTCCAGCGATGTCCTCGAGTCTCACGACGATGGAAACTTTGGGGTATTGCTAAGCGCAAAACCTGTGTATCTTGTAACTTGAATTAGGAGGTGATCTGCAATTCGAGTCCGCAGTGGAGCGGGAATACAGCTGTATCGAGTGACTCATTTTGGGATGGGAAACCACAAACTTCCCGGTGATGAGGCGCTCTCTCAAGTTGAACATTCCGCCATCTTGACATTCCATCTTGGCATCCATCGACCACCCAGGACGCAGTCGCACTCACTTCAGCAACAACCATACCTCTCTCTCTCTCATTTCAAGATGAACTCCGCCACGAGCGTCCTTGAATCCCGCGTCTTTTCTGTACCCGTCTCCACAGTCTGGCAGCACATTCGCACCGCCGAGTTCAAATTTTGGACCTCAGCCGTCGCCACCGTTTCCATTGAGGGAGGTGCAGCTGGCGAAGGTGAGCATTAGAAGCAAGGCTGAAACTCTAGAAAACGTTGTGTTCTCCGGCTTTGCTGAACCCTTTGCTTTAGTTGGTTCGCAGCGCAAGTTGACTTTCAAGGATGGCGCTGTCCAGCGCTATCAGGTACGACCTTGTTTTTTTTCTCCCCGCCCTGATCCTTGCATTCCTGACAATGGGTGCTCGTGGTATTCCTCACCAGGTTGTGGCACTCTCCGATGTGGGCCACTCCATCACCTACGAGCTGATCGAGAGCAACCCGTCTGTTCTCACGGCCGCAGCCATACACACCATCAAGCTCATCAAGGGTAGGTCACGTGAAACATCGTCTCCCGCATATTCGTCATGAAGACTGCTGATTCTTTCCCATGCACCATAGTCACACACGACAACAGCACGCTCCTCGTGTGGGAAAGTGACTTTTCGAGCAGCAGCGATGCAGCTGCTGTTGTCGAAGACTCTCGTCTCAAGAAGAAGGAGGCCCTTGCGGTAGGATATACAGCGGACCGCATTGCTTTACTGTCTATGGCTAAAAGTCGCCTTACGCCACATTGCAACAGGACCTCGCAAAGGCTCTCGGCGCCAAGTAGGAAGCGACGCTGGTCTGCATGTGTAGGAGAAACCGTTCCAACGATAGCCCTTAACCTCCCATTGCATCAGCTCAACAATGAACAAAACTGCCACATGAACTAGTGTTGGTTACGGCGAGGGCTTGGATGGGCGAACGATTTCCCATTCTGAGGAGTCGGTCGAATGACGGCGTTCCTCGTTCTCTATATCTCCAGCAACATCGTCGTGTTTTGCCCGCTTTCTCTTTGTATGTTCGGCAGTCTCAGACCGTGCCAGGTGAAGGGGGGATGGTTGCGACGTGTCGTACAGCTTGTCCTGTAGACACATGCACGCTAGTAATGCGGCAAGAGCTTCTGCGTCCTCTTCGACGTGTTTGGCCCCGGTATTGGAGGCTCGTTGACTGCTTGCGTCACTGTCGTCGTAGCTTGTGTCTTCTTCACAACTGAAAAACTCATCGTCGTCGTCATCGTCGCCAAGGAGCATGGCGTGGCCTACCCCTCCTTCCGAACCGTTCGACTGCGAGCCGGTCGACACCACCATGGCGGTCGACGCGTCCGCATGCCCGGCCTCCACGAAGTCGATCCACTTCAGGATGACGGCGCGCATGGTCTCCCATCCGCCGCCGGACGCCGTCGTCGGACCTGTTCCGTCCCATCCCGATCGGGGTCCAACATGTTCCGCCTTGATCCTGACGGTGGCCTCCTCTGGGTCCGGGGGCGTCCGCGGGGCACGGACGCGGAACCACTCGTAGTGAGCCTCGAGACAGCGGCCGGGACACAGGACGGGTCCTGCGCCGAACCTTTCGGACAGCTCGATGTGGATGAGGCGCTCGCAGCGGTGCGAGAAGCGGATGGGACGGGAGGGAGGGAAGCACTCTACGAGGGCGGGCCGGTACCCGCAGCGCGTCCGCCACTGGGAGAGCCTGCGGGCGATGTTTGCCGTGCGGCCGATCTTGTACATTGACGAGCCATAGTGCGCGCTGCTCGGCTTCGCGTCTGGAAAAAGGGGTCAGGGGGGGTCATCGATGCTGCGAGGGGACGTTCGGGCGGCAGGTAGAAGGCTAGTATAGGCATCGATACCTTCGTTCTCGAGCTGGTAAGAGTAGATGAAGCCGGGACGATCTTTTCTGGATACTGGTTTCTCGAGCTCGGCGCAGAGTCGATTTCGCGTCGAGGGACTCAACGTCGGGTCGATCCACCGGCTCCATGGACCTGAATCCTCATCGTGATGGCCACGCTTTCGACGCGGAGTGGAAGGAGTCGGGGGACGGTATACGGGTGACGATTTGACGAAGCCGCGAGTCTGTTTTCCTGGAGCTGGTGGGACCACCATCGGGTGTTGCATCTGGCCTAAGCTTATCCTTGCTTTCCCAGGTGTATCGATGCTCTCTGACCGCTGTCCTGATCCTGCCGGCGGGCATCAGGGCGGAGTTCGGGGCGTGACGAAAGCTGAGAGATCCTTTTCGACAGAGGGCAGATCAACCGAGGAGAAGAGAGAGGGAACAGGGGAACAGAGAGACATGTGCCAGAAGGAAGGAGGGGTTGTGCCCAAAGAGCCTGGATCGTCACATGGCACACCCACCCACGCACGGGCTTTCTCTCTCTCTCTCTCCCCCTCTCTTCTCCCCTTCACGTTCCGCTTCAAGTGGCATTCCAAAGCCCCTCCCGAGCTCTTCATCTTCCAACCGTCGAAAGGCAAACAGGGAGCAGCAACCATGGCGACCCCGGCAGGCTCGAATGCCTATGAATATCGCATCTCAAAGATGAAGGACACCTTCCTCGCTCTGGCCGAAGAGACGACCGGCGAGGCCAAAGACGAGTGGGTCCTCGTCGCGTCCCTTCAAAATCCAAAGCTTAGCGTCTACAAGCTGGCAAACACGGACTTCTGCATAAAGGTCGTCGCAGACCTCAACTGCACTCCAGAGACCGCGTTCGACATGCTCTCCGACATCACGCGACGGGGGGAGTGGGACGACCTCTGTCAGTAACTTTGAACGGAACCGGTGGCCGTATGCCGCCTGGCTTACCAGCTCTGACGCTGAGCTATCGTACATCTAGGCGAGGAAACGGGCATCGTAGAAGTCATCGACAAATCCACCAAGGTTCAGTTCTTGAAGACCAAGGGAGTCTGGCCAGGTACGGAAAGCAGCAGCACCCTTACCTCCGTTCCTCCACTTCAGGCCACCAATGATCTTCCTTTCTAGCGTCCCCTCGCGATACCCTGGTTCTTGCGCACGTCGAGCGGTAAGGCATCCCAACGTCGGAAAAGCTGAGGCACGAAACCTGATCCTGCCATGCTTGCTCGTCGTTGTAGACTCGCCGATGGCCGTTATCTCAACGTTGCCCAGTCTGTGGAACATGCGCGCTTCCCGCCGCGGGAGCTCGAGGGAATCGTTCGTATGGAAGCCAAGATCTCGGGACAGGTGGTCGGACCGACCCTGGACAACCGTCCAGGGATGTGTCGCGTGGTCCAAGTCGCGGACGGAGACCTCAAGGGTTGGATCCCCAAGAGCGTCATTGGGTTCATCGGTATGCCCCGGAGGAATGGCTATGGCTGCTCGATTCAAGGCATGCACTGACATGCGGGATCCGGTCTCTCAGCCACCAAATCCATGCCCAACAGCTTCAAGAAGCTGGACGGTATCTTGAAGGAAGCCGAACAGCAGTCCGAGTCGGTCGTGATCGCGAGAGCGGAAGCCGAGGAAGACGAGTTCGGCCCAGATTCAGCCGATTTGACCTCGCCCACGGCGATCCTCGCTTCCCTTCCCGTCACTACATTCACCTCCCCTTCTGTGGCTCAGCAGCGGCGGTATCCCGCCGCCCGCAGGCTCGTGAGACGACTCCGAGCGGTTCTCGATTGGTGGAACCCTTTCCTCGTTACCCTCTTCCTGTTTCTCAAAGCCTATCAAGGTGCCCGAAAAAGGCTCGCGGCTTGAGCGGGGGCCGATCCGATCCGTCCCTTGTCTGTCTGTTCCTCTGTATCGCCCCTTTCACTTTTAATCTTCAAATACAATATGCAGTATGCAAGCGCAATTTACAATCAATATTTTGGAATCGATAACCCGCGCATGAGGCAGAGCTCAGGCATACCACACCACAGGACCACCCACAGGTACGAGAGCAATAGCATGTCTTCCAGTTCACAGAAACCCTGGTGGAAACGTCGTCGGTTCTGGCAAAGCGAACCCTGAGTGACGAGGCTCAAGGCAATCAGCCCTGTCCAACAACCTGCCGCTCGAGGGTTCGCGAAACCGTAGCCCTTCTCCTAAGCCGTTATACTATGCTGTCTGGAATAGACACACTCTCTTTCCCCTGCGCTCGCCGAACGTAGATTTCCCTCTTCTTTTCTCGTTCACTCTACTGCGCGGTGTCCTGGGAATCAAGAGTACTAACCATGGCCAACACGGGGGGGGGG
>JADGJA010000658.1:0-13045 GCA_027596035.1 Thoreauomyces humboldtii | reverse complement strand
GCGTACATCTGATCCTGGCTCTTTGGGATGAACCAGAAGGCGACGGAGCCTGCGATTGCGAAGAGGATGCCTGTAACGATGATGGCTACTCCTGGCATCTTTGTTCAGCCGTACGGTGTCGGAAGAAGATTAAAACGCAGGCAAAGATAAAATCGTATTGATAGCGACTGATGTTGACGGTCGGTATAAGCGAGCGTGCGTGTCGAGGGGCTATCGGCGTTTGGTAGGTTGAGAAAGGGTGGGTCACGAAGCAACGGGGAAATGGTGGTGAGGGGAGAGTGTCCACCGTCACCGTGGCGAGATGTGGTGATGACTCGGCAAAAAGTTGCCCAAGAAACTCTCTCGAGTCCGCCTTGCTGAACCCTCGACCCCGCTGCACACCATCCCATCCTAATATCCCTGCCGCCTTCAACGCCCTTCCACCGCATCCCCCTCAAAATACAACTGCCAGATCACCGCTTTGCCTCCTTTGAGCAGCCTGCCAGAGTTCCCAGTGTGCTAGGTACTGTCGAATCACACTGTAGCTAGACTGTCCCGCAGTGTCCCGCCGCAATTTGAAAATGGGCGGCAGTCACTCATCGTCTTGGATCATCATTGTAACTCCAAACATGGAGAGTGATGCAGGAGCTCGATCTAAGCCCCACGGTTGTAAGCCGCTTGTTTTAGATTGCAAGGACTGATTTTAACAACAACCGCGTTAGGACACCGGGCACTTGGTATTTATCTTCCCCCGGAGGCGCAGGATCAAAACCTGCACACGGTCCTCACTCTGTTGCGATGCCAATCCTCTTTTTCTTGTCGCGTCGTTAGGACAGGCACGCACGGGGCAAGAAGAAAGGGGCTTTCCCATCGCGTCCAGACTCCAGTGAAAGGCAGTCCTGTCGAAGGCCGAGGGGAAGCGCAGGGGCAAACAAACTCACGTGAAGACGCATCTCTGTCTGAGGATCTTTGTTCATGGCAGATTGCTCGTTATATCAAGTCATTGGTCGAAAGACTCGAAACCTTACAGAAGGGTAGCTTTGTCCAGCTCTTTTCTTGCAACGCAAATGCGGGGTGCCCTTCAGCAGTAAAGCTGGATGCTTCACTGTTTGATCTCCTATATCTCCTATGAGCAAAGACCTCTTTCAAACGATCAATTTATAAAACCGACGTCTTGGGTGCAGCGAGTGCAGCCTGTCAACTCCAGTCAATCCTTGCGGGATGCGGTACCCTACTGTACCATGTACCGGTATCGAGAACAGGGCCCGACGGTCCGGACGATTTGTTTTGTTTAGGCCAAGGCCGTTCGCGATTTTCCAAAATAAAAAAGTTTCCCCGTTTTGGAAACCTGCCTTGCAAGCCATGCACCGGTACCGTCTTTGCATGGGCCAGGAGCATCGCATAAGGACGTCCTTGCATGGCTGCGTACGCCATCATGCTACCACACCCGTCTCGAAGGTCTGCACCGTACTTCAGTCCGCATGCTCGGTCCCGAGGCGGTTTCAGACCGCTGCCAAACTTAGCGCAAATACCACCAGCATTTCCTCGGAAAACAAGGAGGTCAGCAAGCGGATGATCATTCGTATGGACTTGACATCTCATTGTCCTGCACCCAAGCGAAAGTACATGAAGGCTAACGCTCGTGTTCCGTCAGAATGCTGCAGGGCCAGCTGCTCGTTCAAAGGAGTTAGCCGATGCAGCGGAGACCAAGGCAAATAACAGTTTGAAAGCGGTCGCTCTCAGTCCGGGGATGTCAAGAAGGCCATGGATCTCCTCGTGAGTCTCCGGGTCAAGGATAAGGCAGCCCACAAACATCACCTCCTGCTCATCGAAGAGCTTCGCGCGAAGAACGCAAAAGAAAAGTTGAAGCTGGATGCACAAATCACGCGGATCTATTCGGAACTGAAAACGAAAATGGACGGTGGCCCTTTTCCTCGCAGGTGGAGTGATGTGCAGATGCTCGAAATATCGTTGAAGGGGGCTCGGGCATCGCTTGAGGTCATGGAGAAGCGCCTGACCAGATCGGAGGGTCGTGTCGCAACGCTTGAAGAAACCTTGGAGACCACGCGGACAACGCTTGACCTCATGGAAAGGTCTCAACAGGCAGCACGGTCAACTATGAGCAACATGGAGAAGCTCCTTGAATCTCGAAGCCCCTTGAATGCCGACGAGAGTCTCAGCTCTAACACAACGAAAGTCCGCGCGCTGTCAGAGCAAAGTGCCCCAGCGCCATCTGCTCTGAATGACCCGGCTAGTCACGAGCTCAATTGTGTCACCGTTCCCGAAAGTCCATCTCCGGTTATTGCTCCTGTCCCTGAGTCGGATCGGTTGACCCTTGAGGCCGATGGGCTAGTAAAGGATATCATAGCTTCGGCCACCGATGCAGGGATACTTCCCTACACGCGGGATCCAATTCACATCTACGTGATAGACGATGCGCAGGTCGCAAACAAGTTCCTTGACATAGTATCTCAGCACAGCGGCTACAAGCTTCGGTTGATCGGCCTGGATTGCGAAACCGCAAACCGCACCAAAACAAAGAGCTATCACGGTCCTCCAAGCATGGTCCAGGTCGCCTTTGCCAATGATCTTGTTGTAATATTTCAGGTGGGCAACAGTATGAAACCTTCCCCCTTTGCCTCTACCAGTTGAATTTACAGTCGACTTCTAGGTTTACCGAATGTGCTTCGAAAATGGTACTCTAAATATTGAGCGATTCCCCCGCGGCCTTCGGAACCTACTTGGTAATTGGGGCATCCATAAAACCGGAGTCGGCATCATTGGGGATGTGTCCGCTCTCTATAAGCACTACAGCGTTAGTACCGCAGGACAGATCTACGACACAGGCGCGCTAGGAAGTATCATGCAACTGAAGTCTACCAGTCTCGCCGGCTTGTTGGAAGCGTACAGTAAAGAGGTCATCAACAAGAACCGACCGAACAGAAGCTCATATCAATGGGACTTGGGTCCGGGCGAAATCTCGCGAAATGCTGTGATGTACGCTGCGAACGACGCTAGAGCGAGTCTGCAGGTCTTGAAGCATATGCTCAGGCTTCCCCCTCAGGAGGCACGTTCATCTGGCCATCCTAGTACTCCGCAATTACTCGATACTTCAGAACCGCAAGCACACCAGCGGAAAGCCGAAAGTTCGCCTTCTTCTATTGCCCCTGCTGTTGCCGTCGGGCGTAAAAGCAAAGCTGGTATTCAAGTGAAAGTTGAGTCAACCAGCGCTATTACGGAGCCGGTTCAAAAAAGCATCTCGGCAAAGCCATTCTCCTCGGAACTTTCTCACGAGACGGCACCGGCCATGTCTACGTCACTTCCCCCGAGAACGAGAACCGTCAACACCATGGTGATATCTTCCAACGAGATGAGCCGCAGCGGACCTCGCTTTCATACGAACCCAGCGTCTCCAGACGGGGCTTCAATTTCAGTGAGCAACTGCCACGTACCGGCCGATGCGTTGCCCACCTCCGAAATTCTCGTTCTGCCAAGTACGTCTGGTACACGGCGGATGGATCAAGCAAACCCTTCGCCGGCTTCTGAACCCATCAGAGCGCACAGCGCTATTTCCAAAGCTTCCCTCCTCAAGGCGAAGACCATCGCAAAAGGGGCGGTAACTGTCAGGTCTTCTAGAAGCACCGACGCAGCTCTGCAGCTTTAGGGCCGTGTCTCATCGACGAAGAATACCTGAGATTACGGCAAGATGGCAAAATGGTCGTCGACGCGGTTTTCAAAGCCACTCAAGACTATGCGTCGAGCCTCTCTGTCTCTAATACCAATCAAGCCCAGGATCATTCCAGGCTGTCGTCGCAGCTCTTGGAGTAAGCGAGAACAAACTTGTCAGAAAGCAGTCCTTGCTTCGGATCAAGCCGAATGCCTACGGATTCCCCGGAGCTTGTTTGGACGAAGGATCAACCTGCTGGTGAACGAAGATACCAAGAGAACTAGAAGGAAGAGGTTGCTGCGGCGACGTGAGGGAATCCAGCGTAGTAGTCCTTGCTAGACGACTAGGAACCTTGGCTAGCGGAGAACGCTCCGATTGAAGCTGATGTAGCTGATGGAGCTCCTGCTGACTCGATACCTGGTTTCAGCACCCTGCATTGGTGGATAGCGTATCGCCCGATGATGGTGGTAATTGCGTAGGGTAATCAAAAGTCTGTACATGACGGGCGCGCTGGCATTTACCCAAGCTTTCTTTACGTCCGATAATCATACACGATCGATGGTGTGGCGATCTTTCGTCCATTGTGTGCCGGCAATATATAGATTACTTTCCTGCTTCATGAAATCTGCCGCTGCTTTCACGCAACGGTTTGGGAAGTGCAGCTCATGCCGTGGTGCTGCGCTTTCTGACGCGACGCGTTTTTTCGAGCTCTCGTTCTGCTTCAACGCCTTTCGTAAGCCCGCGCGCGGGGGAACGCAACGCCCAGCTTCATGACGAACCTTCTTTTTGTCGCCGACCTCCCAGCCTGAGAGCATATCAAGGAATCACTCCATCCTGGCGCTCTGTCTCTTCACTCTACATTCCGAATGGAAACATCATGACTGCAACGGAGCAACTCCTGCCCACGTCGCTGACAGCAACGGCCAGGGGTGCAGGCGCCTCTGAGCTCTCTCGGTCCCGACGAAAGCAGCTTCGCGCTTTCCTCATGTTCGCTGTATCGGCCTTCCTCCTCACCATTGCGATGTGGTTCACCCAACGGATTCCGCGCTTCACCTTGCCTAGCTACCTCGACAGCTGGTCACCCATCACTCCGCAAGACGAGCTCTTCCAGAGTCTTTCGAATCGCCGTCTCGTCTACATCGGTGACTCGCTCACCAGATATCAGTACCTCGAGCTGACATATTACCTCGAAACGGGACTGATCCCATCGACCAGCAACGCATCCACGCTGGTCAGGGGCAAGTGGGATCCGACCAACCAGCTCACATGGCCGGACTGGGACACCTTTTTCCAGCAAACGTCCATCAGTCATCGAGGAGTCTCCCACTGCGACTGCTACAGAACCAAAGAGCTGCCCTTGGAGCAGACATGGGAGAACCGATACTACGACGCGGGAGACGTCCACCTAGAGTTCCACCAGCTGTTCAAAGACGTCGGGGTGTGTTCCCTACGGGGGACCCAAAGTTCCGTTCCCAGCCAATCATCCCCACCAACCAAACCCGACTGGTGTCAAACCGTCCCATCCTTCATCGCATCCACCATCTCCCTCCACCCAACCGTCACCATCGTCCTCAACGGTGGACTCCACGAACCATTTTCCCCCGCCACGTTTGACCACGTGCTAAAAGTCGTCACCGACACCAATGCGACGCTGATATGGAAGACCACGACTCCGGATCGAAACGGGAGACACGTCAGGGATCCTCCCGTGCCTGTCCACCTCCCCAACGTCAAGGTCCTCAACACCTCGGCCATCGTGGATGACGTGGTCGCGAGCGGACGGAGGAGAGAGGATCTGTACTTTGATCATCTCCACTTTGTAGGGGAGATGTCGCATCGTTTCAACATGAAGATCGTGGAGGATCTGTTGCCTTGATACCCGATTTCTCAGTCCTTCCTTTTTTTACAATGTACATTAACTATTTGGGATAGCGGACCTTGGTCATCTAACGATGCCACAGGCTAGTGGCAAAACGAGCATCTCGTTCCCGGAAGCCTCCTCCATCTCGTGTGTTTGCAAGGAGTTCTCATCGGAGCTCAGGCGAGGAGCCCACTACTTTTGCACAGATGCTCACTACCACGAGCCCCCTGTCAGTGGTCTGTCAAGCTCGTCTGTCTAGGTCAGCCTTCCCGCAAGGTCCGTCAGCGGCCTGAACATGACTGAGTCCCGAGAGTCAGTGATGTGGCCCGACAAGCAAAAAATCCGTCATGTTTCTGACTTCATGACACGGGCGTACTTCAGGAAAGTGCCAGCAGCCAGCAGCCAGCAGCCAGCAGCAATTCATCGTGTCTGCCGTCGAGAATTGTCAGGATCCATCACCTTTTACCATATGACAGGAAGGCACTCCACCGGGAATATCGTTCAGCGACAGCATTGAAGAGTTTGGACCAAGGAGCCTAGTGGGAGCTTGGGCTTCGAACGGTCTGCAACCGCGAACGGTGCGTTAAGTCTCCGAGTATATTTTGCTGTCGAACAACCTTTCCATAGCGGATCCCAGCCTTCCATCTTCGGACTCTCTCCAGGTTTGCGAAGAGATTGCTCTTTGACATGAGTCCCCCAATCAGAGCTTTTCGATGTGTCGGAAGGATTGAGTCCAGCTTTTGCTTGAAAGGCCGCGGACACTTCACACAAGTTCACAGCCCCTTCTAGAGTCGGAGGGAGCTGCGATATATCTTCCGTAACTTCGACCTTCATTCCTTGTGGCTTTCCCTCCCTCTCTCCTCGTGTTACCATGCATTCTCCAGGCTGACGCAAGCGCAATCGGATGCGTTCCGAGCCGGCGTTCATCTTCTCCCGAGATTTCACCTCGAGGTCGCGCGCAAAAGTCACCTTCGACAGGGAATGATAAGATAATAGCCGCGGGTGAAGACGGGAAAGTACTGGCTTACCGGATCTGATGGGATTTGTGTTCCCGGCCCATGTGTCAAAACGCGTGGATAGGCGGAGCAGACACCGCTAGCGAAGCGAGCACGCGTGGTCACCCGCATGCCCTTTTATAGAATCCCGGATTGCTCCGCCCAGTGCTCGGACTTCGGAGTTCCGAATGGAAATGGCGCAACTCCGGATAGCGTGCGCTCCAGGTCTGCAAATCCGTCGCAAGTGTTGCGAGAGGGGAATTCCTTCGCTATAAAAGAACGGGTTCCTAACCTGTCCCGACCTGGATCCTCATAGCACGCTCGCAGTTCTCACTGACTTCCCCCTTCCTCTCTCCTTCTCTCCCTTCCTCAGTTTCCTCTAGCTCCGACCCTGGCTTTCCTTCAAATCAGCAACATCGCTCGTACAGTCGTCCAACGGCCATCATCGTCGTGAATGTCCCGGAACACAAGAAGCCAATGAAGCCTGTAAGTGCCTATCTTCACTCCTCAGAATCTGCGACGCTAACACGCTCTTGTCTTGATGGACGGACCGCAACGCTGCTCTCATCGCGTGAAGACGTCGATTGCTAACGACTGCCTGCTGCGCATCGAGTAATGTTTGGTCTGAGCATTCTTTCCTGACCGTTTGCCCCCAAGAGCCTTCCGACTCGTCTTCTTCCATCCGTTGCCGTAACATAGGAATCGCACGCCATATAGTATTCTCTCTTGCAGGATTCACGCGTGTAGATGGGAAACGCTTAACCACCCCGTCCACGAAGAGGCTGCGATGTACCAGAGAATGGCACACATTCCACCACCCTCAAACCACACCTGACACGGGATGAAACGTACGAAGGTTAAATGGATCACTGGAAGGACAAAGCAAGAAAGGGAAGGACAATGCATCCTACGGTCAACGCTCAAGTGTACAGTTGCAGACGACCTATGGAGACATGTCCGAATTGTTCGGTCGCACCTTGCCGTACCAGGGATGCGGGGCCAGCGGTAGGCCAGCGGTGGCCGCCAGCTCGCCGCAGACGACCACCTCGACGACCGCTAGGCTGAACCGCTCAACTTTCGACATGGCCAATACACCTCATACTGCAGTCATACACCCGCACTCCTGCTGCGACCCTTTGGTGAGACTTCCGCATCCCTCTCGTTCTCAGTGCAACCAGTCATCGACGGCGCAATGGTCTCGCCGCTCCTTCTTTACGCAATCATAGCCCCCGACGATGTGCCAAGTCAATCAGGAGGCGCCGCCGTCCCGTACAAGGCCTTCAGCATTGCTCTCGCAAATCCCAACCTCCCCCTCGCAGCCCTCACTACCATTGTATGCGAGCGTCTTGGCATTCCATGTGTAGCTTTCGGTCCCCGTTCCTGCACGATCTTCAGGTTGGACGAAGCCGTGCATTGCTCGGATCCGAGACTGCTGGATGCAACGAAAGATCCCGCCAAGGTCTTTCCTCTCACAGTGTTGCCCGAATCCATGCAAACGTTAGCCGACTGGATTCCGGCCCTTTTCATCGCAAATCCGACACACGTCCCACACCTGCTCATCAAAGCTCCCAAGGATGTTGCGTTGGACCATGCACGCACAGATGCACAGGAAAAGGCACTGAACCGACAGTCGACCATCTCGGAGCTTCCGCCAGCTTACAGCCTTCGAGCGAGCATGGCGCCACCGCCTCCACCACGCCGAAGCTCCCAGAACGCAGCGACCATCTTTCGAGTCAACGTTCCGGCTCCAGCGTACTCCAGCTTGGACCCAGTTGTACGTAACGGCAACCCTTACCTTCCGCCACACATTGAACGAAAGCTAGGGTCGGGTCAGCACGTTCCATTACCGCCTTCACCAGTCCTCGTTCCGCCCATCCGCATGGATAGCCACGGCACGCCTACGGACCCAACCCAGGTCATCTCCCCGAGAATGTCCTCCCACAGCAGGGAGAGTACCGGCAGTGCCAACAGCACCGGCAGCGCCGCAGAGAATCACGATTGCTCAGACCCGAACCTCAAATCGGCGTTTGGGCTTGACGGAGTGATTAGGGGAATGGTCGTCGATGATTCAGGTGCCAGAACGCTCGGACATCTTTCCAACCTACCGGGTGCGAAGTGCGGCTTCATGTCTCAGCAGACGGCGGGAGTGCTCTCTGGCACAGCTTGGAAACCCCGGTACTACTGCCTTGCGGAAGGAGCCCTGTTCTGCTTCAAGACGACCGAACCGACGCAAACTCCAAACTCGTTCCCGTATCGAGTACCGATCTTATCGACGACTCGGGTTGGAGTCGGGGAGACGGGTTTCGGAGTCTTGGAGGTCTGCGGAGTTGACGACGCTGGCAGGGCGACGGAAAAGGCCTGGATCTTGCAGTGCGAGAGTATCCCCGTCATGAAGGACTGGTTGGCCGCCTTCGAGAGAGCGGTCGCCAAAGCTGATAACAAGACTGATCCGGCCGCCGGTGCGACCCAGTTGCCTCCGTCAAGAAACAAACCGGCAAGCCATCCGCTCAGGAAGTCGCGTATCTTATGGCGTTAGCACCTGGTCTCGTATAGGTTAGGACATAAGACAACACAGGCTATCTTCGCCGTAATTTGTTCATTTGGAAAAATTGGGCGGAGAAGGTGTTGACGTTGCCTTGAACGATCAGATCTGACTGAGCAGCCACGTCTTGCCGATTTCTCTTTACTTCGCCGAGGCATCCCGCTTCACCTATCCGTCAGGCTTTTTTCCAATGTTCTGTCACAGGTTGCGACGGTTGACGCAAGGCCTCGCTAATCTCCCCAGACGGGCTCCAAGTCCGAATCGATCGGACACAGCGTTCCAAGGCTTCCCCGTTGCCTTCGCGAGAGTGAACCTTCCCGGACCCGCAAACACACCATGACCGCAAACTCCAACGCACCAGGTCACCACGACGATGAGCTGAAGCAGGAGGCACTGCGAGTCCTCATTAGATCTCGCAGCCATCCGTCAGCTTCCCACAGTTTGGGCTACCACGTCTTTCCCACTGACCATCCTCACCACCTGGAACAACTCCGTTCCTCCCTCCTGACATGGTACGACCAGAACACCCGGTCAATGCCCTGGCGAGTTCGCACCCCGGTATCACCTCAGCCCGCCTCTTCCCTCTCCGACGCACCCACGAAGGAAGGCGCTCAACGGGCGTACGAAGTCTGGGTCAGCGAGATAATGCTCCAACAGACTCAAGTCTCGACGGTGATACCGTACTACAACCGATGGATCGAAAAGTGGCCCACGATCCACGCACTCGCCGTCGCGGACGAGGAGCAGGTCCATCAGCAGTGGTCCGGGCTGGGTTACTACTCGAGGGCGAGGAGGTTGAGGGAGGGTGCGAGGTTGGTCGTGGAGAGGTTCGATGGGAGACTTCCGAGAGATCCTGCTGTCTTGGAGAAGGAGGTCCCTGGCGTGGGTCCCTACACCGCTGGTGCTATCGCGAGCATCGCGTACAACGTCGCTGCTCCTCTGGTGGATGGGAACGTGGTGCGAGTCCTTTGTGAGTGCGTGTGCGTGTGGATGGCTCTCCGAAGTGCTTTCCGATGTTTGAAATATGATGGCTGATCGATTCGTATGTTTAGCGAGAATGCGTTCATTTGCTGCGGATCCAAAATCGAAGCATGCTGTCGCTTGGCACTGGTGAGGATTTTTATCCCGTGAACGCTGGTGCATGAAATGAAAGCCTGACTCCGCTCGGTCACTAAGGACGACAGCGAAAGCGATCCTTGATCCAAACCGACCGGGCCACTTTAACCAGGCTCTGATGGACCTTGGAGCCACGGTGTGCACACCGGTGAACCCCGATTGTCCCGGATGTCCGGTCAAAGACTCTTGTCGCGCGAACGCTGAGGTGCATTCGTGAAGCTTGGCGGCTGATCGTACATTTGTACTGATGCACTTACCCACTCAGAGCAAGGCGATCGAGTCTTTAGCCCGGGATAGGCTCACACGTCCTTCTGAGATCATGAAGCCTGAGCTTCTGGATACAGGTGCGCGTTGTGTCCTTACTTGTTGTAAAACTGCTGAGCGATTCTGATCGATCTTTTCCGTACATCAGACCCATGCACGCTGTGTCCACCACTGCAAGACATCGAAGACGCGGGCGTCTCTCGATACCCCGCCAAACCGAAGAAGAAGGCACCGCGGCTGGAACTCTGCGTCGTGTCCATCCTTGAACATCGACAGACCGGAGAAGCGACCCGCTTCCTGCTCGTCAAGGGACCGAAAGAAGGTTTGATAGGACCTCCGAACATTCTTGAAAGGCGCACCAAGCATACTGATCTCCGAAATACACAAACTGAACAGGTCTCCTCGCTAATCTCTGGGATTTCCCTAACGTCATCGTCGCCACATCTTCCTCCACTGTCACCAATGACCCCCATGAAGCTGACGATGCACTATCCATCACCTACGGAGAACGCAAACTCTTGACGGACAAATGGTTGGAACGACATGCGGGTATCACGCTACTCCCCTCGGCGACGACGACACGGACCGACCTCGGCTCCGCCATCCACCTCTTCTCCCACATCCGGAGGGAGATGCTCGTGGAACACTTACTCGTGGATGGTCCGCTCCACGTCCCGATCCCGGACACTCCGCGTGAGGACGAGCAGGAGGAAGAGAACGAAAGTGGCACGAAACGCAAGCGTGGAGAGCAGAAGCCTGGGAAGCGCAATTCCAAGATCAAGGGGAAGGATGCAGGAAAGCGGAAAGAGGGAGCGAATGAGGAAGAGGAGAGACGTCGTCAGATCCGATGGTTCACGGAGGACGAGATGATGGGAGAGGGACAGGATGCGGCCGCCGTGCCGGCTACCCTGAAGAAGGCGTTCCTTCTCTTGAGGAAGCAGGCGGGTGGAGGAAAACCTAAGACGGTCGCTCCAAAAACCCGAAAAAAACGAAAGCTTGTCAAGGAAGAGGAAGAGGAGGAGGATGAGGAGGAGACGGAGGACGAAGAGGACGAGGGGGACAGCGTTGATAACGCGGACGCAAAGAAGAGAAAGGTCAAGAAAGCGAAACAGTCCAGCACATCAGGCCCCGCTGGCAAGGGCCGCGTGACGCGAAGCATGGGGATGCGGCAACCTAGCATAGCAGGCTTTTTCGGTCCCAAAGTAGGATAGAGGAAAGGGGCCCGGAGCGTAAAGGATTCGGCGGTAAGAAGCGGCGCAGGAGAATTTTTGGACGAACGAATGACATAGAGCGATGAAGAAAGAAAGTCACAAGTCACATTTTGAAGTCTCACGGCAGCATGCAATGCTCTCGTAGGGAGGCAGGCGGGAACAAACATGACATCCCTACGGTTAACGGAGGGTGGCATGATCTTCGAAGTCCGTTCAGAGACGGAATCCAGCGTCGATGCAAGCGATGGGCTTGTCGTCGTAGTTGTAGGCCTGCAGGTGCACCTTGTAGTATCCCTTGGTGGAAGAACGAATCTCTGGGTGAGCGAAACGAAAGGAACCTTCAGCCCCTTACGTGGCGAACTCACAGGTGGGAGCTCTCCGGGGATCTTGACCGTAGTGTTGATGTCCACCGGACCCTTTTCTATGGGACACTCCCTATCGATCTTCGTGATCTCGTCGCAGAGGTTGAGTCTGGTGTCCAGGAGCTTGATGAGACCGAGCTTGACGGTCACATCGGCGTAAGCGCCGGCAGCGACCGTCTCGTCGAGTGTACCCTTGACGTCCACGACGAGCTCCTCTCCGCGACGTGGAGGATCCGGGTTAATGTCGATGGAGGTCGGGTGGAAGAGGTCGGTGGGTTGACCGCAGTCGTGGATGGACTCGCTGGTGATGAGGAAAGGGGAGCCGGTGTTGCCTTGCACCAGGAGAGGTACGGAGCGACCTCGGACGTTGATGGAAAGGGCCGAGGCGAGGGTCGAGAGGGATAGAACCGCGAGGGTGAGGAGGGCGAGGAGACGTGCCATTGTTGAAGACGGGGTCTGAAAGGGACCGGAAAGATGAGATGGGGGAAAGGAGAATTTCGACGACGACGACGACGACGAGCGAGTACGTCAGGTGCGAGAACCTTTGCGACAGCGGCTGTGTCATCTGTGTCGTCTGCGCGAGGTTCTCGAGCGCGTCGCCAGTTACAAGTCTCTGGCCAGAACGTACACCACAGACACCTTCCCAGATGGGTTTGATACACGACAAGGCAAAGGCGGGCGACCTCAAGGGAATCAAGGATCTCATCGCCGAAGAGGCAGAGAGTAACCCTTCCAGCAACGGAAATCCCGTCGAAGACCGAGACCTGCACGAAAACACCGTCCTTCATGCAGCCTGCAAGAACGGTGATGGGGCTGAAGGTGGACTGCCTTCTGATCTGTGGCGTACCGACTGATGCCCTTCCCGATTGTAGGACATGTACCGGTAGTGGAATGGGCTCTAGCGCAGCCAGGCGTCGACCTCAACGCCTTGAACGTCGCCGGCGACACTCCTCTCATCCTCACCGCGTCGCAGGGTTCCCTGGACATCGTCAAGCTGGTGGGTCTCATCCTCCTCCCGCGATCTTCATACGGCAGAACGCAGGAGTCT
>JADGJA010000657.1:0-13070 GCA_027596035.1 Thoreauomyces humboldtii | reverse complement strand
GTTTGGGGGCGAGGAGGGGTTGTGCGAGAGGCCTGGGACGGTGGAAAGATGGTTCAAAAAAACAAAAGCAGAGAGGGTGGGAACAAACAACGGACCACGAGATGAGAAGGATAGTGAGCCCCCCGGTGAGAGATTGAACGACTTGCTATTTGTGTCCAAGTGTTGGCGAGGGGATGAAAGTGGCTTTCCTTGAAGGGCGTCGGTCGAGCGTGAGCGGAATGGACAAAGATCGTCCCTCCATCGGTCTCGATTGGTCGTCTGCGCATTCTTCTTTCACTAGTCTGATTCATCCTGGTCGGTGACTTTGGGTGTGACCTCGTCGACACGAATTCCGGCTGCCTTTGCCCTTGTCGCCACCTCCTCCGCCCACTTGTCCTTGCTTCCACCGTGAGATTTGGTGAGCGCCACGACCACGACCGTCATGTTGTCGCATCCGACGCCGCCGAGGTCGCTGGCGGAGGCGAGACAGTGTTCCATCATGGTTTCGCAGATCTGCTGAAGGGAGAGTCCGGCGACCACCTTTTGACGAACAAAGTCGACCACTTGCTGGTTCGACATGCAGTCCCAGATGCCTTCGGATGAATAGGATGTGAGCGGACAGGGGACAATGGGAAAGTTAGATGAATGTTGCATACCATCGCAAGCAACGACGACAAACTCGTCCGTGTCGAGAAGCTTGCGCTCCGTCACATCGGGATTCGCGGTCACGACTTGTTGCTCGGCCGGAAGGTTCGAGGACTTCTTGAACTCGAAATCGCCGATGGCTCGGGAAAGAGCGAGGTTTCCTGAGAAAGTTGGGGCAGCCGAACATGAGCCTCTGATATTTTTGATCGCGGAAGAAACGCCATGGCGAAAGTTTGCTTACCGTTCACGCGACCGAACTCGACAAAGCCACCAGCGGCAGTGATACGCTGGGTTTCCTCTGTGAGAATGACGGAAAACAATGTCGCGCATGAGTTCCTCGGCGCAAAGCATCCTCCCAATAGCTGCATAGCTCAGCTCGCATCGTGACCCGAACATACCGGGGTTCACAGGCTTGTGATCGAACGAGAGAGGAACGGCCACGCCGTTCGCACTCAGCACGGCCCTCGAATCCCCCGCGTTCCCCACGATGATCCTCCAATCGTCGGTAATGATGGCAGCCACGGCCGTGCATCCTGAAGGATCGTTGTTGAAGCGATCGTCCTTCCTGAGATCCGTGTCGATGCCCAGGAAGCCGTTCTTCAAGGCGCTCGCGTAGTCCGCGGCATCAGCGTCGTAGAAGTGGGGTTCGGCCGCGACTCTGTTGTGCACGTTCTCGCCAGAATACTTTGCCACGTTGGAACCCCCATGGCCGTCGAAGACTGCGAAGAAGGATATGTGCTTTGAGGAGGAATCAGGAGCAGTCATTTTGAGGATGGTGGTATGGGCATCTTCCATGCCTGGGGGAAAGTGAGAAGCGGAGTGTGAGATGGGTCGAGATCTAAGGAGATTGCGAGGGAACGCCCAGCAAAGATTCGTACTTATCCGCCAACCCTGCATGGCACTAGCACCGTAGGCGATACGCTCGTCCTCGTCTGCGGACGAGTGCTTCTCCGTCACGGGTTCGGAGAGTGTTTGACCCATCGTTGTTGCTGGAGTTTATTTGCTGGTTGAGGAATGTGAGGTCAAAGAGTTGGGGTAGGTTCGGACGCGCGGGTTGCCGCGGGGAAAGCGGGTTGCAAAGGGTCTGGCGAGAACGACAAGAGGTGTTGTACGGTGGGTACTGTTGCTACCGATGACCACTATCGTTGCAGCGCTGGCAAAAGACGGGGGCGCGAGAGGGTCGAGGGGGATGTCGGACCGCAGTTGGAATGAGAGTTGGTGTTGAGGGAAAGGGGATGGCTGCAAGAGGAGACGACGACGACGACGTAATTCACAAAAACCCAAAAACGCACTCGGCACCAGTCGCAGGCTCTCGCCCCACTCTTATAACACATCACAAGGACAACACGCCCCGATACAGAAACTGAAGCGCAGAAAAACACACATGAAGGACTTCACCGGACAAGACCTCATCGTAGTGCGCTCAACTTCTCCGCCACAAAGATGTGCAGACGTGTCCTCGAGAACTCCAGGCTTCGTGCCCCTTACGCAGTATCACGATGCCGACGTGCGCGTCGTCGTTGGTGAAACCTACTTCGACGTCCATCGAGTCATCATCAGCCATGCTTCAGAGTACTTTCGCGCCCTGTTCAATGGTCCCTGGACTCCAATGTACCCAAAGAAACCTCTTGCCGCCCTCACCGACGAAGAAGTCGTCCAGGACCCCCTCCCGGTCGTGACTCCCGGCGTCACCACCGTCGATGAGTTCAAGATTTTCGTGAATTTCGCGTACTCTAAGCTGACTGGCGACGAATTCGTGGTGACCCCGAAGAACATCATCAAAGTGGACATTGTCTCCAAGGCTCTGGGTGTCGACAAGATGGTGGAGCTCTGCACGCCCGGATCTCCTGGTATCGACGACATCGTCACCTGGGAGAACGTCGAGGACCTACTGGAAGCGGCAACGGAGCGCGAATTTCCGGCAGAATCCGTGCGCCGTCTCTGCTCGCTGTTTCTGTTGAGAGTCAAGGAGGTGCATTGGTACGTACGTTCTACCTCGCCGAAAAGTACCACATCCCGGAACTCGTGGAACCGGACGTCTACTCTCAACTGCCTGAGGATCCTTGGAAAGATCCGTTTTTCCACATGCTCAGCGCCGAGTTTCGTGTTCAGCTCCTTCAAGCCCGTGTGCAGGAGATGTCCAAATGGAAGACCGCCAGGAGCCAGAATTGGCAGGAAAGACAAGCAAGGCCGCCGCCGAAGCGGTTTCATAGGCCGTGCACGTCAACTACAATCGCTGAAACGGCTCGCAGAAATCAGCTGTGAAGTTCGAATTGCGAAGTTCAAGTTCCTAAGGTTTTTTCCCAAGTTCAGAATGCAGTTCTCATGTCTCCTCTTCCCCTTTTTGTCATCGTTCTGGAACGCTTCAGGATCCCAATTGGAACGGTCGTTGGTCTGCCGCACTAGCTTTTCTCATATCTGTTAGCCCTGTTCCTCATCAAGCATGCTCTATGCAAATGTACATAAACCTCATGAACTGCACGCGAAACTTCATAGCATTGCGTTCTCTGCTCGCTGCATCTCCTTCTCTCTCCTGGTGATACCATTCCTCTCGCAAAAAATGTTTTTTCGTCTGCTGATAGGAATGAATGTCGAGAAGATGTTCGTGGCTGTGACCTTAGTGGTTGCTGCATGGGGTCTTTGAGTCGACTCTTGGCAGGAGTCTCGCTCAAGGTAGTGTCTCGGTCAAGCACTTCCTGGTGCTTTGCAATTGCATTTGCCGACTGGAAGGAAAGCAGCAAATCGGGTTCTTGAAGCATCCGCAAAACGGACGTTGACAGGAGCCGGTGGGAACCGAAGGGCTGCGAGCTTCCTTTCCTTCTATCCGGTGCCTTCAGTATAACACGCGATCTGAGGGTGACCGAACATGCTCGTCGGAACCTTCGTTCGTATAGCGCTTTGCACTTGTACACTGTTGACTTCCCTTACGGTTGGCATGCAAACCATCTCTCCCATTTCCATGTGAGCATCACATGACATTCGAAATAGATCCGTATCCGGGTCGTCCTGCCTCTCAATGATTCCCTTAGTAATCCCGTCGAGAACCTCGGGAATTCGAAGGGGTGCATTTTCCCACGATTCGGCAGGTGTTGCCAAAGGATGAGGTTCGCTTCGCTGCAAAGTACGGAGGACCGTTCATTGTGGAGGTGACCCAGCCGGTGGTCTCAAGAGCGGATCGCAGCGAGGAATGGCCACACCGCTAGTGGCTTTTCCTAGCCTTCGAGTTTTCCGACGTATCCTTCGTCCTCGTCACCCTTTTGTTTTTTGTCAACCTGCCGCCCCGCATTTTATTTACCCTCTGCGGTTCCAGAGGAGGGTAACAGGAGGCAAACGGCAACCGGACGAAGGCTTTTGTCGGCAACAGGTGGACGAACATGACAGAGGGGCACTCGGCCCGCCTTGTACCGCCGGATATGGAACATGTTTCTCCTGCGGCTGGAAAGGTTAGTTGAGGACCGGGTTGAGGATCCTGACCAAGCAGTGGCTTCCGAACGTGAGGAAAGTTCTGTGACCAAGACGTACGAGAACTTGAACTGGCTACAGACTTGAGGCAACGAGCAGGGGGTTGAGGGAGCGGCTACCGCTCACAGGTAGCCCTCCGCCCTTTGCCCCACATCCTAAGAGTTGTTCAGCACGTTGCCATCTTGGCCCCGTGTGACAAGCGTGGCCGACCACCGTTTTATATACCAGCTGTCCAGGTCGGCGCTCGGGCTGGCGTTCGGGGCGTTCGGGGCGCTCTTTTGGACAGCCCTGGCTCGCGGTTCTCAGATTAGCGGGTGACGAGCACCTCAGCTGCCTGCCGTATGGTTCGACTCGTTGATGCTTCCCCTTGAACTCTGCGAGTCTGGTCCTCCTTACCTTCCGTTGCGCGACGTTTTTTTCCCCCTCTCATCCCATGGTGAGGATGTCCATCGAGTATTCTTACATTACCTTGAGCCAAATGGACCAATCAGTAGTTCCGCCTGCACCAAAGCGACAGCAACTGGACGCTGCCCTTCCTATTGAGATCTGGACGGAAATCTTGGCTCAGACCCACGTCCTCCCCTCCAAGCTTGCGCTTGTTTCCCGACACTTTCGCCAAATCACTCGAAACCCGAACGTGAAGCACCGTATGGAAAGTGCCATTCTCGACCAAGTCTTCACGGAGGAAACCTTTGGATTGAAACTCTGTCATCTGATGCGAGCCGGTCTGCTGGACAAGCACATACTGATCAGACTTCTCAGTGAGACCGGTACCTCGCCAGGCGTGGCTCTCGCATCCCTGGAGCAGATTTCCTGGGTACAGGACCACTTCAGTTGGAATCGCGCTCTCACTCCTCAGCTACGCCTCGCCGGACAATGGATCTGTCGGACCGTGTTTCCGGGTCCCGCCCTCTCTTTCGATGATGACCCATGCAAGGAATGTGAAGGAAGCATTCCCCACACGTGGGAGCCACGTCTTCGCCGATCGTGCTGGATACGGCGATTCTGGCCCGTCAACGAGTCCCTTGCGTCGTTGATGAACGGTGCTGATTCTCTCAAAGAGTTGGAACAGAAACAGCTTCTCCTTTCATTTTATCGAGACTTGGCCACCGCGGTACCTCCATCGACGGAGGACGTGGGAAACGTCGAGGTCGCGTTTCGTCGTCTCAATCCAGATAGCGACTTGGAGGACGAGAAAGAGTAAACCTACACTTTTTGCATATAGACTTCCCGCCGCGAGCTTTCAATATGATCGCATCGCGAACCTAGTCCGATCATGACGCCTTTTGCCTTTGTCAAGCTGGTATGGACGAAGAGCCCTCTAAGTGAAAGAGGAAGAATGAAGGAATCGTCGTATCATAGAATGTCTGTCGGAAAGGACGAAACCCGACTGCGGGAGTCATGGTCCTTTGGTCGAAACGATTCGGTCATTCGCTTCCTAATGAGAGCCGAATGGTACCTCGCCCCCTGCCCACGACAAGTGTCTCGCTGACTCTTCCGCTAATTACCTCGTACACTCGCGCAGTTTCGGCAGGTAGCCCGAGCCTGTCTCGGTCGCCTCTGCCCACCGTGCCTACCACTGTATGTCGCTGGGATGATGCCTCAAACTGGACGACTCCTTGATCGCGAGGGGAGAACAAGACGGGCCAGAAAGATGTTTGCAACTGCCTCGAGTCGGTCCTCGAGTGGGTCCTCCCGTGTGGATCATGGTCGGGTACAAGATGATGATGATGATGGGGTCTCTGCAGGAAACCCTAACCCCCCCGTACCCGAGCGCTCCCCTGTTAACCTTTCCCACGCACGTTCGCAACTGTACACAGCACCCCAGTTTATTCCCACACACCGAAGTCAACCGGCGGTTTCGATCCCTTACATCGTTCCGATCACTGACATCGTTCCTGGCATCAGCTTTCTAAAGTCACGTCTCTACACAACCTCGTAGCCCGTATGCGCCATGCATGTTGCGTTTGTTTGTTCTGCGTCAACCTGTCCCGCATTTACTTACAACAACTTGGTCTCTTGGGAAACTTTCTCCTTTCTCGATTAGTGCTCATGACGGACAAGCTCGACGACCTTGCGTCCCTCGTAGATAGTTCAGAGTCTTCCCGGGATTCTTCGGATGACGATTTCCTTGCCCTGGCAGGCGATTGCATAATCCTGCCAGGCGACTGCACAATCCTGCCCGAGAGGCGAGCGGCTGGTGGACCGATTCGCAATGCAGCCGCACCGCTTGCACATGGTTTCAACAAGAGGCAATATAGTTTGAACAAGAGGGCACAGGAGCTCCGTGATCGGGCACAGTGGGCGGCGGATGAAGATTTGCCTGCAGCTCCGGAGCATTTCTTACAACGTCGTCTGATCGAAGAAGGAGGTGTTCCTGGTCATCCGTTCCTGGTCGCCCAAGAGTACGTCGCACCCTTTGAGGACTTTGCTTTACATGCTGGCGACCTGGTCTTTGCCAATGCGAGCAGGACCCAGTACGCCGTGGTCGAGACAAAGATGTATTACAGGCTAATTGGCCCGGAACCTGAGCCGCTTGTACAAGTATACAGGGACACTGTCGTTAAAGCTCAAGCACTGAAGTATGTCAAGTGTAGCTCCCCGTCATGATACAATGACTCTGCTGACGGATTTAATTACGCAGGTACGGAAGGGCCTGGGCTGACCGGTTCCCTGACGCTCAAATAACTTGCATGTGGTACGTGGGATATCACAACGGCCCAAGCAAGCTCAGCGAGCCAACCGTGCTGCAGGTCAGTTGAAGCCATCTCCGTCGTACGTGCACCCCACCACGGCGATGTCTCAAATGCCTGTTTCCGTAGCTGAAATCTGGCGGATGCTTGGAAGATCCTCCGAAGCCCACACCCGATAAAGTTTATGCCAAACGGTTCATATGGGACACGCGAGCCAGTAACCGTCAAATCTCAGCCGAGGAGAACGCCCGGATTGTTGAGTCTTTCTATCATCAACCGAGGACTCCTATGACTGACGTGTCCGTGACGTCATTGCGCAATGGCATCGCAGCTTACAAGGCTTTACGGAACGCGAGTGACCGCCTCAAGACACATTTAGCCGTCCCAGTGGTCCCCGACGTGGGACCCAAAGCTTTGAGGAACAGACTGCGCCAAGAAGAAGACGAATTCAAAGGTCCAAGAAAGCGCAGTCGTGTTCCAAAGGGGATGCTGCCCGACGTGCACACGGATATGAACAAGCAAGTTGCGGCAGAGCTGAGGACGCACCACTCTAGATATTTTGCGCACCCCTCTAAAAATACTGTACCACCCGGAAGTTACTTCACAAGCACGACGCCTCCCGTCAGTGTCGCGACAAATCCTTTTACAGTGGCCAGGTATAGTCATCTTCGATCGACATGGACATCGTCGAACTCATCTCATAATTCTGGTTTGATCAGGATACAGGGTACCGGCGCAACGCAGCCTCGACTTACCTCGCTATTCGGTCCTTCGACAGTGGCCAGGTATGACTTCGTCTTCGACCGACAGAGATATCGTCGAACCTATCTCAAAATTCTGGGTTGATCAGGATACAGGGTACCGGCGCAACGCGACCTCCAATTACCTCGCTATTCGGAAATGCAGCGATCGAGCGCTCCTCCGTATCTATGAAGGCACCGAGTCCTCTTCTTCTGACGCCGAAGAAATTGATTGAAGTGCAGACAGACACGAACAAGCAGGTCGCGGTACCCTCTACATATTTTGCACGACCAGACGTCAATTCCGGAACAGCGAAGCCTCCTATCAGTGCCACAACGAATTCTTTCGCGCAACGCAGGTAGGGTCGATGCCGGGTAGACATGCCGTCAACGCTCATCTTTTAATCCTTGTTCGTCAGGCTACAGGACGCGGACAACAACCAAGCAGTGATCACACGACCTCACACGTCTTCGCATTCCGGAAATGCAGTGATCGAGCGCTCCTTCGTCATCTTCGAGAGAGCGGCACCTGAAGCAGCGTTTCCGGCCGCCCCTCTACTGTCAACTACGTTGCAGGTCTTTCGCGCCAAGCAGACCGACACGCACCCGCGTGACATGAGTCCGATCTGCTTGGACAGTGACTCTGACTGCATGGACGTGGTATCGATAAGGAGTGACGACGCTTGGGAACCTGCGGACGGTCCGGTCTCTGATGGCTCACAAGCGGGCTACAGACACCCGACACCCTCTTCCGATGAGGTATGACTCGCATCCAGGCGAGAAAAGTATTCTTTACTGACGGTGACTGTCGAGTCTTAGATGGACTACGACGGGACGGAATGTCAAGGACCTCAGACCATGTCTCGACTCCCATCCCGTTCGCTGGATCACAACTTTGACAGATGGACCGACCAGTAATCCCGAGTCCGAAGCTGGCACTCTCGAGTCTTCCAGAGCCTGTCAGCGACGCTATTCTACCAACTGGGAAACGACTGGACACCACCGCTCTCCCTTTGAAGATCTTGACCGAAATCTTTGCCTATACCCACATCCTACCTGCCAAGCTTGCGCAAGTCTCCCGATACTTTCCGTTGTACATCTTGTCTATTATTATCATGGCCCAAATTTTGAGTTATCAACTTTATTTCGATGTGATACTCTCGTAGAGATCGCTATGCGACTGTAGTTGGGTAAACCCGACGAGAACTTTCGGGGAATCACTCAGAATCCTACTGTGAGCGCAAGATGGAGGTTGCCATACCGAACCGAGCCAGGAAGTCTTCTCGCAGAAACACGCTCGTCAGCCTCATGTTCGATGGTCTGCTCGTCAGGCACATGCTGATCCGGTTCCTCGACGAGACCCGTACCTCACCACAGAAAGCTCTCAGAATGCTCGAGCCGCTTTCTGCAATGGACAGACGACAGCTCGTTCCGGGACCTTCTGATGGATGCGGACGGATGGCGCGAAACGCGGGACAATACATTCGGTCGGACCATCCTCCGGGGACCCCACGTTCGACTCGTGGAATGTGCATAAATGAGTTTTGGAGGCATCGTGGGCTTCCCCGTCAACGACCGTGCTGGATATGGCGCTACTGGACCAGTGCGCTTCGGTCGGTTCATGTTTGCTTCCCTCTCTGAGCCCGGCTTGCGCCTATGGCCGGTTTGGCCCGTCAGGCACAGGGAAAGACCGAAGGCTCTTGGGTCACAACGTCTGCAAAACTTCACCGACGGTTCAGGACGCTGGTCCCGGCCCTTCCGGAGGGACCGGGAAGCGTCCAGCTTCCTCGACTCGATCCAGGGCAATGTTTGAGGATGATTCATCTTTGGTTAATCGCACCCACTCTCCTCGATGTGTTCATCAACGATGGTTCGGGGTGTTCCCCTGAACCGCATCACCGGAAAGCCCCCACTTGACCTCAATCGAAAAAGCTTGTTCACACGTCCCCGCGTAGATCTTGATCGCCACCGTCATTGGGTTCGGGATGTCAGGTTGGTGGCTGGTCCATCTCAAGTTGGCAGTGGGGGAAGGGAGTCGTCCGAGGTCGAGGTTAGCGGTGGGTCCTTGAGGCCGTCGGGCACACTTGGAGGACTTACTGCACACATACCGGGTAAGAAGAAGCGACAGCTGCAAGTGTCGTGCATCACATGTCCACCTCCACCACCATTGTTCTCGCGCCGTTCATGGTTCCTGAGAACAAAGGATGGACGTCGAGCTGTCCAAGGAAACGGCCGTACCGTCCGTCGTTCCTGCCATGTGGAAGCTGATCCCCCGACGATGTCTCTTGGGTAGACGCAGAACCATTCGATGAGCTACCTTTTACTCGCTCGCTCGCTCGCTCGCGCCTGTCAGGTGTACGGGCTCATCCAGTGGTGTGCCATGAGAAAAACGGTGAAATCCGACGGCCGATTCGAATCTTGTTGACCAACCATCGAAATGCAGTCTGCGCTCGCCCACCCGAACAGGTACAAGACAGGCAAAGCAGGATTGGCGCTGGATGTGTACGGTTCTCTGCAACCTCGGTAGACCCGCCATCTCTCCGCGGGTGCGGTACCTCGGCTCTGGAGAAGGGGCAGGGTGATGAGTGGGATGAGCGAAAAATCACGAGACGAGAAACCCGCCGGTCCCCTGAATCCGATTTCAAGAGTGCAGATATCGCTGGTACAGTACATCCCCCTCTTTTCTTGAGCGCGAACGAGGGGAAGGTAGAGGAGAGTGCCAGGCATACCAGTGCTACTTTGCAGGTGTGAACAAAATGAAAGTCTGAACCAGCGGCTTTCTAAAAGAAAGACCAATCAAAAGAGCAAGCACCCTAAAGTCCGCTGATAGTGAGCGCTGTGACGAGAGTGGGATTTGAACCCACGCCTCCGGAGAGATCAGGGCCTTAACCTGACGCCTTAGACCAACTCGGCCATCTCGCCAATTTTCTCTTGGTGAGATACCAGAGAAGCGTTAGCGTGATATATATAAAGCAGAAATTTGTTCCGCTGTCGAAGCTAATCTTCTCCCAGTCAGATTTTGCAGCATTTCACAACAGGCAGCAGAAGGCGAAAAGTGAAGACAGGCAAGCAGCTGGGACCGTTCATGCGAAGGCATCTATCTGGGTCGGGGGCAAGTACGGTCGGCATCCTGCGTGTGACGATGTCTCGGACAAGGGAAAGGTCGGGTCAACCGTCATCCATCACCGGAAGCTGAAAGGCCTGTCTACCATGCAATCTAACGATACCACATCGCCAGATGAAGCTCGGCTCGCAGGCTCGTTACAGTAGTGGTTCGAGATTTGAGGCCTCCAGCTTCTGCCTTTGACTGAGGGTATCATGATCGCGGACTTTCCGATCCCGACACACATCGCCACTGATAGGTCGTGGGTGTTCTTGCAAACACCGGGTGAGGTGCGTAATAACAGTCTCAAGGTGATGAGGTATGAAGAGCGTAATTGTCAGTCTCTTTCAAGGCAAGAGCACATCCCTCCCACTTCTGCTTGGGACAAGCAGTACCAGAACGTCGCCTTTGACAGCTCCGATCAACACACTTCCCGTCGTCTTCTCCGCGTGGTTCCGTCTCTTCGCGCACTTCGTATACTGCCCAACGATAGTAGGGAGTCGGTTCCAAGAAGAGGAAACGGGCAGAAACGATCGGGGTTCATGCAGACAGCTGGAAGAAAGGAGGGGTGGAATCGAGTTAGACTTGCGTCGAGCCGACTTGATTGGACCGAGACCGAAATGTTGATCAGAATGTAAACAAGCCTGAGTATCATCAGTCTTAGCTCGGTTGCCAGCTATATGGCTTCCTCGTGGGGTCTTCACGACATCGGAATTAGAGGACTTGAGAACTGGACAGTAGGTATAGAGGACAGAGAACCGTAAAATTGACTGATTCTTATTGATGCAATACCCGCTTCGTCCCTCACACCATCTCCTATTTCCCTCTGCAAAAGCCTTGAGCTTCCTATGTCTTGTCCAGCCGTGCTCTTGGCAAAAGGTCTAAGCGACCACGCCTCGACGTGCAGCGTTGACGTTCGTATTCGAAAGTTCAGGGACCACGCTGAGCAATCGTCCAAAACAAAAAAACCATCAGCTTCTTAAGGCTTTCCTCAAATTCCACCCTCCGACGGTTTGTCGAAACACTTACATCATGCTCCCCCTCCGACTCCCAGGAGTCTGACCCCCGACGCCACCGACGCCCACAAGGTTAGCGATGCTCCCCCTCCTGCTGGCACCCGCGCTCGCCTGCACCGCGACCGTGGCGGCAGCGGCGCTGGCGGCCTGGATGATCCCCAGCTGACTCGGAGCGGGATGCGGGATGTGGGCCAGGGTGTACCTCGGAGGAGCCGGGATGGTGAACGGTCTCGAGTGTTCGGCGGGTCCGTAGGGGTTGAAGGTGGAGATGGACGTGACGGGAGGCGTGAGGGCTGAGGGTCCGAAGGTGGAGAAGAACGGGTTGGACTTGACCATGCATCGTTTGTACCATTCGCGGTAGTACCGGGGAAGGAGGTCCGCTTGGATGGGCGCGTTCCTGCGAGAAGAATGGAAGAGATGTGGTATTGGTTGCGATGTTGCAGATGTACGTGTTCGATCGCGGTCTGATCTCACCAGGGCTTTGCACCCTCCCTTAACCGATCCTGCATCCCCTTCAACACCTGATACTCCCCCATGAGTCGCTTCGCCCATGACCCGCTGTAAAGGCTTCCGATGAACGGCATCCTGTCGATCCAGTTCCAGTAGTTCCTGGCGTGTCGGTAGATGACTCGCGTCTGCCCGGGACGGATCGAAACGCAGTGGATCGTTTGCTGGAACTTGTAACCGCCTTCGTTACTGGAGATTTGGACCTGGAATGCAGTCGAACGCATAAGGTACCCGTTAGATTCCGAAAGTCAAAGGAGCAGAAGAAAGACAAGCGATGCCTTACATGACATGGTGCGATGAATCGGACTTCGAAAGGCGATCCTTTGCTTTCCGGTCGATTGACGACAGCCACAACCCCAGGCGCTTCGACGGCGAACTTTGTGTTGACCTCCACCGGGGTAGGCGTCGGGTGAGTCGGATGCGTGAACAGGTTCGACGGGTGGGTGTATGCCAACTTGTTTCGTACATAAGAAATAGTCAGCAAAGCTACCCCGTCTTCGTCTCTCTTCCCGGGAGCACGACCACTCACATGAGGGAAATCCAAGAAACTCTCGATCAGCACGCTCTGATCGATATCGAGATCCGTGACACTGGTGAACACCTTCCCCCACGAGTCCGTCGGTCCAGAATCATCGTTTCCGGTTTCTCCACCTCCGTCTCCTCCACTACCTCCACCACCGCCTTCTGCCCGTTTCCGGCCGGATCCCTCGCCCTCGTTGCCACGGGTGCCGTCTTCGGATTCGTCAGCGACGGAGACGGGTGCGGAAAGATGGACGGTCGATCGACTTCCTGGGGACAGGATGGGTGGAAGGCGGACGTGGATGTCGTGCGCGGGAAGCATAGCATCTCCTGGCCAGACCTTTCAACGAAAACCCCGGAAACACGGAAACGATCAGAACTGACATATCGGCGGAGGGGGCGGGGG
>JADGJA010000656.1:0-13119 GCA_027596035.1 Thoreauomyces humboldtii | reverse complement strand
GGGGAAGGGACTGCGTTGTCGTGAATGAGCTTGTTGAAAGACCCCCCTCCGTGGAGGCCTGTGCTTGTTGAAACTCCTGCTGACGATCGCTCAACGGGCGTCCCGACTCTATTCAACTTTACCCTTCATTCTCCTCAGAAACAACCACATCGACGCATGTTTGTACTGGACTTGAGCAGTCGGCGCAGTCTGACTCTGGAGGTAGAAAAATGGAAGAGCTTTCATGATAGGGGGCCCGATCGTTCAGCTTGCGAAAAGAATAGCCACGAGTAAATATGAGCTCTTGCAGTGATGACGATCACGCAGACCCGCATCAACCGAGACCTTCCTTTTACATGTAGTCATTTTTTTCCCTCTCCCCTCTTCTTTTCCGTCGAGCTTCACCCATGTACACAAAGTATTTGATGATGTAACCCGAAAGATAATGGCCCTGGAAGAACGTCAGACCTCAGGCGCAACGACCTCGCAGATCTAAGATGCAACTCTCGAAAGCGCTCGGAATGGTGTCGGATGCGTCACGCGCGGCCATGAGTGGATACTCTGCCTTCCAGATGAGGTTCCAACTCCCCGTGATGTCAAGCTGCTCTCCAAGAGGCAGGCGGAGGAATTGAGACACCATGGCGCCATCGATGCATCCATGGAAAGGCTCGTTGAGCCCATCGGAGCGATAACGGTGGTAGTCGTTTCCTGGGAAATAGAAAAAACCGGAATGAGTGGGAAGACGAGTGGCATCACAAGCTCATGAGGACATCTTACCTAGCAGGGGCCGGGTAGTTGGATGGACAGCCATGATGCGTTGAAGGACAGTCAGACGATCGTAAGTGAGGCTGTCGATGGGTATCACCGCATATATACTTCCGACTACCGAGCAACCGTATATGACCTGTCTGCGTCGAGGTCGAGTTCCATACTCGTCCCTTGTCATAGGAGGAAGCCATCCATGAATTTTGCTTTGCGATGATGGTTCCGAACCGGCTATTGGATGAGACAAGGCGGGGCCTCGTCCAGGTCGACCTACAAGACAGCCTCGTCGTAGTTTCAAGATGGGTTCGCCCAGATGGATGGAGAAAGGCGATGCAAGGGTGCGTTCGAAGCCTGGCGCTTGAAATTCTGGTTTCAGCTCAAACCTCTGGTTACCGAAGGCATTCTAGCAGTCTCACCTGAAGTAAAACCAAAGAGATTTCCGCACTTGTCGCTAGCAATGGCCACGTCGTCGTCTGCTGCGATGCAGTCCGCGATGGGCCGCGCGTATCGGTCGCTTCGTCCGAATCAAGCAGTCAGGGTTACCGAGCGGACATCTGTGGCAGACATATTTAAGACGGTTCTCACCTTTGATCAAAGGAGAAAGATCGGCTTTCTGGATCATAGTTCCAGAAAGACACAGATTCCTTCTGTCCACCCATGATGACGCGATTACCAGCAACACTGATGCATTGTATCGGCCAGCGTGCCGTGACGCTTGTGCGAAGCACAAGTCTAAGTGCAACAAAGAGTGCAAGGTAAGTATTTTATCGTATTGTGCTAGTCGAAAGTTTCTGCACTAACTTTCTCGTATGTGCATCGATCTTCAACTGATAAAAGACATCGCCCACGGCGGCCAGAAGATAGCTGCAAAGGCCGTGAGCTTGCCAGCCGCGTGAATGTAGAGGCATCATGTCGCCTTACCTTCCCAGAAACGAACAAATCGATTGAACAGGTCCGTCGAGCACGATCTCGCCAAGTAGCTTCATCTTGTACATGACAACCTTTTTGTCCTGCAGCATATGTGTTCAGCTTCAGCAAGATCTCACCTATAAAGTTAAGGATGTGTGCAATTTGCTTACCTCGGAACTTTTCTCTTTCCTCTCATAAGCTTTCAAGCTATATACCAGGACTCGTCCGTGCTGGATCTTTGGATCCAGATCTTGGCGAAAGCCCCAGGTCCCAGCGCATATGTAGCGTTTCCCTTCTTTGACGTTCCACTCTGTATAAGCAGGTCCAAGTTGAGTGAACCAGACCTTTCATATAGATCGCGTACGAATGGTAAGCATACCGGCAAGGGCGAGAATCTTCTCATCACGCTGTAAGGCCTCTCGGAAGAAGATCTTTCCGCTGCGCAGAGAGAACATAAGTGACGGCAGCAAATAGGGGCTGCTAACAGCGAGAAGCTCACACCTTATCGGGTCAATGACGAGCAACTCGGATCCAACGTAACCAAGAGATCGAACGGTAACGGCTACCACGGCCCGCCGCGTTGTCTCGTCATATAGGATACGTCTTGGGCCCTGCCCATCATCATATTAGGGAAGGGATTTGGGACGGATGAGAACGAGGAAACTGACCTGCCCGAGCGGCACCCTTCGAAGGTTGCACTTCGGCCCTTCATCAAGCTCCAGATACTCCAATCCGCTTTTGACAAGGACCATGCATCCGCCTTCGATCCCAGCATATCGAAATGGGGCAGCACTGATAATCTGAAAAGCAAGGAAGGAAGACGATATCAAGTCAGCTATTTCTCAGATATTGAAAAGAGTGTTCGAAAAGATTGAACATATTTATTCACATACTCGGGGGCAGGATATGCGAACCAACGCAGCCTGACCATGTGCAGAATCTGTGACTCTCCACGCGGTATTCGAAAGCGCCAGCGCATCGAACTGGCTGCTCGATAAGGAGGAGGACGATACGAGGCTTACGGGAAGGATTCCAGCTTGGCATACTGATCGGAGCTGCAGAGCAAGGCCTGGTGCGGATTCGGCAGCTAGAAAAGATTCGAAGATGAGTCCGAAAGAAATAATTGTTAATGGTTAATGTGACCGGCAAGACGAAGTCTTGCCGCTTACTAAGTGATAAGGAGTACGTCGCGAGGAGGCCATCCCGAGTGCCTGGCAAGATGTCAGCCGCTAGCATAGCAAGATCTGATGAGGGTCAAACCCTTACCTGCCAACAATCGCGTTCCAGACGAAGTCTCTTGTAACTGGAAAGAATGCGGGACACTGACGCTTCCATAACTGCGAAAAGCTGGAAACTTTGATCAGAGTAGGCATGGCAACACTAACGCGGACGTACTCACCTAGAGATTCGCGATGAAGGAGCTCCAAGCATGTTTCGGGTTCCATCGACAGCAGCAACACCGACTGCTCATAAGTACCTACCACGCAAATCCTTTGCACACTGCCATTACATACTTCATTAGATAGCACGAGCAGTAAGATGAGGAAGCTCTGAAGCATACCTGCTTGGGGAGTTTCTTGGTAGGCACGTTGCATAGAAGCACGAGGGCGAAAAGTTGAGCGAGATGCGCCGAACTTCGACAAGTTGGGGGTCGGACCTGACAGAAGTATGAGTGAGGCTCTAAACGGCTTCGAAGAAGACCACACGGTGCCTGTAGCCTTACGATTCCATAGCCCAAATCGCTTGCAGGAGAACCACGGATTCGGCGATCGAGATAAGAATCATATCGCCGTTGACGCAGCCTCCGACCACTTTCTGGGATCCAGGGTCCCAAGTTTGAGGTCGACCGTCTGATGTGAACAGATCCATCACGACTAGTCCTCTGGGATGTATCTGCACATGCAAGCCATCCCCGAAGTTGGCTGCGTGCAAAGTCGGAACTGTTCGGTCAAATCCGCAACCGGTCGCATCCACAAGCTCGTTCTCTGAAAGATCTCGCAAAGTCAGATTTCGGCACTTGCTATCACTGTTGGATGAGAGTAAGATTGACGAACCTTGGAGAATCATGACCCGGGTTTCGTCGACGAACGAAATCACGAGAGCTGCGTCGTCCATGTCACTCGCACGGCGCTTCAGAGTAAAAAGGGCTCTTGCCCTAAGAGTCACCGACCGCTTCACAGCTCAATTCAAACCCTTTCCGTATGCTTGCTTTCTGGTTGACCTTACCCAACCATGCCGCTGTTCGACTTCGTGTGAATCACGGCCGCGATGCCGCTTCGGATCTCACGGATGTCGCCATGCGTCTCGGTACCGCTGGTGAGGAGAAGGGTGTCATGACCCTCCCGATGGACGTCCGCCACCGCAAAGTCCAAGTCGGGAGCCCAATTTGGCCATGCAGCTTCCACAAAGGCACCAGATTTCGGACATGCCTTTGGACGATCGTCAGATACTCAGTTTCGCGAAGGGTGGAATAGATAAGCTGCACTCACCGAGATTATGACTCCATCGCAGCCGTCCCCCTCGACGAACAGGTGACATGCCCCTTCCCGGTCCCCAGGGATGGGGATCACGGACAGAGATTGGATGCTTCGTTCCACATCGATCACATGATGGGGCGTGACCACGAGATTACGATCGAAGTCCAATCGAAACAGGTGACCTTGGTCGGTTCCCACGTACAAGCTCTGGATTGCAGTGGTCGTGCTGTTCAGATCACATGTAGGTTCGTGACTTGCAGCTGCCACGATCGTTTGCTTCTCCGGAGACTCTGGAGAGATGCGCAGAGACGGGAGTGTGATGACCACGAAGTCCCCATCTCGGACGATATTCACGAAGCGGACGTCCACATCCTGTCAGGTATCGTTGTCAGAAACAAGAAACTAATCATAGAAATCCCCGTGACCTACGGTGATGATAATGAAGGCGCCCGGGATATTGGAAAGAGCGAAAGCATGAAGCGGAACGGCATCTGCAAGTGGAAATGTCAGGGTGCAGTCGAACCAATGGGAACCCGGTGACGGCAAGGCTTACCGTGTGCGATGACTTTCTCGGGCCATCTTTGCATCGATTCTTGCAAAGAGCCGGTTGCGTCAAATTTATAGTACACGACCGCAAGCCCACTGTCTCTAAGGTTCGAGTGGATATCAACGCCCATGCTTTCATGCCTCATTCACGGACGCAACGTACACGCTCTTCACAACTATCAGCTGGGCCTGCGAATCTCCGCCAGTAGGGTATAGGAAGAGTAGTTTCCAAATAATGCCGGTTTCTTTGACAGACACAGACTACCATAGATAATATTGGTACGTATGCGAACAAAATAGATAGACAAAGCATAAATGTCCTACCCTATCACTTTGTACAATGCCTTCCGTGAGAGTTGCAACTGGCCAGATTCTTACACAGTCATGAAGAGCCCCTACGGCAATCGCACGTGAACTGACAATATTCGTTGGTACGCTTCCTTCCGCATTGAGAATCAGACTAGCAGAAGCTCACTGAGGATCCACCGCCAGACTTTGCCCAATCTCAAAGTAGTCAAGTCCCGGTTTCGCGATGGACACCTTGCAACGTTATACGCGGTTTCAGCCAGTTAGAATGATGCCATGGTTGCTCAATGCGTAGACTTCACCTGCGCAACGGCTGCGAAGCGGCGCAACCCATGCGCTTGCATCTCGCACGAGATGAAGCTCAGATGTCCCGAGTCCGATGTAACAGCCAGATAGGTGCGAGACTCATCCAGGATATGACCATCCGCTACCGTAATCCAAGCCGTTGCCCGTATATGGCCAAAGACATCCTGCTCGAGAGTCGTGACCAAGCGAGATGGATAGGCGTCAAGATCGAGGTGCTTTATCTCCAAGGCACTCTCCTGGGAAGATGGTGAGGTTCCCTGTTTGGAAACAAAGATCCTGAAGGATGGCGATACCTTGACGCATACAGTCTCTGTCTCGAGAACCGACGTCTCTTCACCTCGTCGGAAAGGCGAAGGAAGCACCCAACGGACGACAGGACTCTTCACCGGGCGGTCAATAAAAACATGAGTTCCGGTAAGATTACCGTCGTAGGTCATTCGGAAAGCATGAAAATTCGTCCAGAAAACCGCTGATGATGAGATGAGCTCCTCCCGTACACTGGATCAGCTTATGCTTGACTTCTCGTTCTCTTCTCCGTCCTATGCATGCACGCCGACCAAGGAACTCGGTAGGAGAGCGAGAGGCCTTGGAATGGTGTCTGGGAAAGAATGGGGAAATGCTGCTCAGGAAATGCTTGACGATTTGGCTGTTGGACAGCTTTCCTTCGTCCTCTCCCAGTGTGAGCCACGGCGCACTCTCCGCTCTTTGGAATTAGGTACGTGTAAAGAAGTCTCATCCAGTATTGAAGGATATAATGAGAAACTAAGGAGGTCGTCGCCAGAGATGTCCCACAAAGGAGGAGAGGTATGCGTAACGGATGATGAAGATCAGGAACATGGGCCAGGCAAGAAGGGGTTGGGCAGCTGTAGGTGTCCAGGCGAGTCAGCAGGTTTCCTGTGTGCTGGGGATTGAGGTGGACTCGGCCGATCTACGGTAGTGATTGATTGTGGCCCGCTTCGCTTGGAGGTGCTTGCTCCCGTTACTCGCCGCTTCCTTCCAAGTCAGGGTAACTATCTGGGAAGCGTCAGATGTGGCTGGTACAAGCGTACTAAGGGCGGACTTTTTGCTTTGCGCAAAGTGTGGGGAGGACAGAGCTGTTTCGTATCCGACCCACATCCACGTCTTCGGCAAGCCGATTAAACGGGACTGTTTGAGAATTCTAGTTTCCTCCCGAAGGAAGTACTATTCTCGCCGATACCCTCGCGGAATCCTGCGCCCAGGCGTGCCATGAAACTAAGCCGTGTGGTAGTATTTCCCCGCCTGGGCAGCTTTGGGTACGCAAGGGCGTGCAACACCACTCATACATGCAACCCGAAATGGTTGACGATTACTCATCCTTACGCACCGCGATCGTCATCTTCTAGCCCTTACGCACAGCGATGACGTTGTGTTTGGGGGCGGAGAAGGTAACGAGATCGTGGTGTTTGGGGAGGAGGATGACAACTAATCTTGAGAGTTACCTTTGCCTTGGGAGAACGGCGACCTGTCTGGTCGGCGACGTCAGCGATGTGAAGACGTCTGAAACAAAGGACATAACGAGTGAACAAATGAGAAGGAGATCCTTAGTATCGATAAGTGAGCCTTCACTTACATGAGGAGCGAAAGCGCATGCACCCTCATCAATCGCTGCTGAGTAAATGACGGCAGCTGGAGATGCTACACAAAGGTCAGCTCTGAGAACCCGTACCCATTATCACCACGTGCATTCTTACCTAACAGAGCGCGAATGTGCGCGACTTCGGACCAACGGAACATCGTAGGCGAACGGTCAATAACGGCTTCGTCATGCACGCGCATGAAATGGTGCAAAGCTCACATTGGCGCAGCAACTGAGAGCGATAAGTGAGCAAACGCTCGCAAATTTAGGCTGCTGAATTGAACCATACCTGTGTCACTGCCAATCGCTGCTGGTATTGATTTCGCCGAGATCGGAGTGTCGCGAAATTTGGCAAGGCAAATGAGTCCGCGGAGGCGCTGAAGTGGGACCAATATACTATGGAGTAGCATTAGCAACCAGAGCCTAAGGATAATAGCAATTCATACTTTGGAGCTCATTATATTGTGGCTTGAGAGGCGATGCGTGGACTGTGGTAGATGGATCGCGACGGGAATGTTGCGGATCGCTCGAGCGCTTTTCGTAGAGTCGACCGCAAAAGTGATACTTGCCGGTATATAAGCAGCATGTATGCCTCCAATAGAGCGGGATTATTATTGCGAGTGATAGAGGGCGAAAGGTCTTGCCATTGAAGTGCAGTTGGCAGCTCTGGAGTCCGCGATTGAGAGTGGGGAGCGAGCGCGCGACATGCGGTGAAAAAACGCGTTGATGGTAGAGCGATTACAGCGAGCCCTAATCCTGGCTCGACGCCTGCTCACGCGATAGGCTATGAGCCCCTGGTACACTGAGATCAACAGCAGCACGCCAACGACATCCTACGACCACGACATTATGCACAGATCTGTATCCATCCAACGTGCATTCGCAACCACGACCAGAACTCGCCTCGTCGGATCCGTCTCGCTAGAGGCTCCCTCTCCGCCGTCATCTCCCGCTACCCACATCCCTCAGAAGGATTTTGTCCGGGAGCCCACCGACCAACCCCCAAAGGGCAGCGGCATGGATCCGGCAGAGGACGCCGTCACACTGAAGAACGAAGGAAAGAATCCAGAGCAGAAAGACGCGGAGAAGCAGACTGGTAGCGAGCAGGACAAGAACGGGGGGAAGACGAAGTGAAGGATCGAAGGAGGAATCGCATGGTCTGGATGCCCTTACGGAGCTCACTCCGCGTCACGTTAGGAAATCCTGTTTGAACTGTAGATATCCACCATTGCAAACGGCGGAAGTTGATGATACCAATGCTCATATCTGGTTACTTTGATGCAGCAAGATGGCGGACAATGGGGAACCATGAAAGATCGTTCTGGTTGAAGCAGTCGGCTTCTGTCCAAGTTTCTTTACATACCGCTTAACATACCGGTATTTGCCTGATGCATCGAGACTGATGCGGACCACGTTCCCGATCGACGCTGGAAAAAGTAAACTCAGCGGATCCGACAAGACCATGGTGTACAGTACCGTTGTTACGTTGGAAATACATGGGTCTTTCTTTAATTGAGCTCCTTAGAATCTTCAGCGAAATACCGAAAGAAATCTGTAGAAAGAGAGCGTTGATGAGAGCTTTGGACTGGCAACTGGCTCACCGATAGATCGGAGGATGACGGAGGGGCAATGTGTGCGTTTTTGGATGGGAACGTCTTTGAGGGGCTTTACCGGTCCCGCGCTCCCACGGTTCCACCGGGGTCCAGACATTTACGTCATTGTGGGGGGGATCGGTGAGCATCGGCGATGTCGATTCTGAAAATCATCTTGTCCTTGAAGATCGGGAAGCCCTCGCTCGGTACCCGACCCAGGTTCCTATGCCTCGCACCGTTCTCGTCGTCTTGCCTGGCGTTCGGTCCCGACCGCTCTTCCATTCCTGTTCCCCGTCCCGAAGAAGGTTCCCACACTCCCACACTCCCCCACCCTCCGGCCTGTTGCTCATGTATCCTTTCCATGTGCTCATCTCCCCCCTAGTCTCCCCCTCTCCTCGGCCTCTTCTCCCTTCCCTCTGTCGTCTCGCTCGCCGTTGCCTTCTCTTCACACCTTTTTCTCACACTTCCGGCACAGCAGCAGGGACCGTGTACTTGAAAGATTGCCTCCTTTCTCTCACAACCCCCCAACGCCTTGCTCTGCATCGCTCTCCAACGCCATCCCTCTCAATCTTCCGGGGGGTTCCTTCACATCCAAACACCCTGCTTCGAAACTCCCTCGTTGCTTCATCAGCCTTCCTACTCGCTGGTCCTTTCTCCAACCGACCAGCTTCTCTTCCGTCGAACTCGTTCGCATCAGCCTGACGTGGGACGGCTGCGCTGATAAGACGCTCACGTCGTCTTCTTGCGGCCGGGCCGCTCCCCAACGGTTTTGCTTGAGAAAGCATAGGGTAGAGCAGCTGGACGTACACTTGACGGAAGCCCTTGCTGCTAGACATACCCAACATCTGCGAGTCTCGGCTCTTCATGTCGTCTTCTCTCTCAAAGTTCTCTTCACCGAGTAGTCATCAGCTCTTTTCACCCTCCTCTCCCCGCGCGGCGGGGCCGCCAGTCTCCCCAACCGTCGAAGGCGGTACCATCGGCAAACTCCTCGCCATCGTAGACAACCTCGGCAACAATGCAACACTCCCATGCATCGTCTGCGACATTGACGGACGCACCGTATGGTGGTCAAAGTCCATTTCGACCGCCTTCGGATACGACGAGGAGTATCGGGCGGGAGAGGGACGCGAGCTGGGAGTGGCACGACCCAACTTTGGAGACAGCCATCTGTCCGCGCAAGCCATCGCTCAGTTCTCGCTCGTGGACGCGCCCGTGCTCGTGGAAAAGACCCGCAGAGACGGTCGCGTCCTGTCGGTCATCCAGAAGGTCGCGCGGATACGCGCCGGACTCTCGGGAGGCCCGCGTCCCGTCGGAGACAATGGGAAGAAACGATCCGCCACCGCCGTCGAGGGTTACCTCGTTACGATGGTCGACGTGACCGACGCGGTGGATCAGGCCAACGCAGCCACCGACGCCGTCAGCTTCGTTCAGCCGCAGTACATGGACCTGGTACCTGTCACAGTGGACCTTCCAGATTCTGACAGGCGGCCAAATACCCTGGAGCGATCACCTTCGCGCGATAGCAGCAAGTCGGGGGATTCCTTTTCCGATGAGTCTTCGATCTTCGCTCCCGCTCTGGACCGTCTCTATCACGGTACCTACAACATCTCTGGGAACAACTACCTGAAGGAGGTCGTCCGTCTGCTGTGCCTGGAGCTCGGCGCGCGACTTGCTTTCGTCGGGTTCTACGTCGCGGATCCGCACGTGAGCTCCAACACCGTCGACCTCATCTCGTCGGTCACTGCTCCGCAAGGTTTCTCGTCCTTGGTGTCGGGGTTGCGAAGGGATGACAAGCAGCGCGTCGCTGCCGAGGAGGTCAAGCACGATGTCGCGGGATTCCAGCTGAACGCTTTCACCGAAGGCGAAGGGTGAGTCTAACCTTCGAACTTTTTCAAAAGCGAAGATTTGGAAGCTGACTACCTATTCTTGCCTTTTGCCACAAAGATTCCTCGCCCTCGGTCCAACCCGTCAAGTATCCCTTGCATTCATCGAGCTTCTCAAGAAGCAGGAAGCCTCAGTGTTCGACCTTGAGCACTCTCCCGCCATCCCCAATTTGGACGAGTTCGTCCATCCCGGGGACCGATGCTGCGTCATGGGGCTGCACAACATCGACTCCGTCATCGGGGGCATTGGCATCGTGTTCGATGGTCGAAGTGCACCCCATAGTCTCGAGACCTTGCAGACCATGCTCGAGATGATCGCTCCGCGAGTCGCTCATGAGGTCGGTACACTGGCTCAGACGGAGAGGTTAACCAGGGAGAAGGGAGCCGCCGAACGTGCGACAAAATCAAAGTCACATTTCCTTGCCAATATGAGGTAGGAAGAACTTCCATGCAGGAGAGGAGCAGGAACCTTGCATATGGATCTCGCCTAATCAACGCTTTTCCTTTGCTAGCCATGAGATCCGAACGCCTGTTTCTGCCATAATAGGTCTTACGGACATGATCCTTTGGGATAATATCCAGTTATCTGAAGAGAACCGATCTCGGCTCGAGCTCATCAACTCCTCTGGCGAGCATCTACTGAGCGTGATCAACGGTGTTCTCGATCTCAGCAAGATCGGTGACGAGGACGTGCAATTCAAGCTCAAGCAGGATCCCATGAAGCTCAAGAAGTGCATCAAGCAAGCTGGTAAGTTACCTGAGGCTTTAACATGCAGTCTACATCGTGAAGCCTGGCTTATTTTCGATCTTTGCCAATAGTTCACCTCGCTGCGTTGTCTCCGGCTGCTTCCAAGAAGCAGATCCAGATTGCGAACGTTCACCTTGCGGACCACCCTGAAATCCTTGAAAATCAAGCACCAGACTCAGCTGTCCTGTTCACGTGGTCTCTTGCTGATGACGTTCCTGAGATCATCGTTGGCGACGTTACGCGGATACGACAGGTCGTGCTCAATATGCTTACCAACGCATTGAAGGTACATTATTCGTGTCCAGTGCTATATATTCTTTATTTACTTTATTAACACGTGATTGGGTGTTCCTCGTTGATAGTTCACGGACAGAGGCAGCGTGACGCTCCGAATAGAACGTGCAGGACACGAGGACCACGCTAAAACGTTCGAGGGCGAACATCACCCGGTCATGACCACACCTAAAGAAACCATACATAACTCACACTCCTACCTCACCCTTCCAACCCCACCCGACAGTCGTCGCAGCTCCGACACGCTCTCCACCTCCGACTGCTCAGACTCGGACACGGACACTCCAAAGACGGTGTCTCTCCTCTTCACTATCTCGGACACGGGATGTGGAATACCACGGGAAAAGATCAACCGACTCTTCAACCCCTACTGCCAGATCGACAATCGAAATAATCGAGATTCCGCCGTAGGCACGGGACTCGGACTCGCCATCTCGCAGCAGCTCGTCAACAGCATGGGAGGACAGATCTGGGTCGAGTCGTCCGCGAACGAAGGGTCGAGGTTCTCGGTCCGGATACCCTTCGAGACCGTCGAAACCATCTCGGACACGAGCAGTCAGGACGAACGGACCAGCAACAGCGATTCGGACGGTGGAAGGGCGAGTCCCGAGTTCAAGACCGCCACCGTACCGAAACGGACCGCGAGAAAAGTCGAGGCTCTGAAACCGCTCTTGGAAAATATCGTCAAGCATGCTTCCTTGGACATCGAGAAGAAGGAGGCTGCTTTGAACGGAAAGTCGGGGACAGAGATCGGCAGGAACGAGACGAAGAGCAGTGTTACGTGGGGAACCGGAAAGGGCCCCCCCACGCTGTCTCCGAGACCCGGTGCCACTCGTTCGTTGTCCAAGGAGCAACATACCAAGAACATGGGAAAGACCCAGGCGGCGGACATCAGCGCTCTCTACCCGCTCAGGATATTGGTCGCCGAGGACAATCCGAGTAAGTACTGGCGTTCGTTCCCTGGTACTCGCCGAAAGTTTGTAAGCTTGATCGACTGACTTTTGAATGTAACGTTTCTTCAGTCAACCAACAGATCGCTCTCAGTCTTCTCCGCAAGATGGGCTACGCCGCTGACCTTGCCGAAGACGGACTTCAAGTCCTGGAGAAGGCGGAACACACTCACTACGATCTCATATTGTAAGCCCTTTGTCGTCGTCATCGTTCTTGGCTCGTTCTTATGCTTCTTTACTTTCTTCCACGCAGGATGGATCTAAGCATGCCCAACATGGGGGGAATCGAAGCCATGCATGAGCTTCGGAAACGATGGGAGGACGTCAAGACGGATGCCGACCATCCCGAACACCGACGACCACCCGTTGTCATCGCCCTCACGGCGTCGGGAACCCCGGAGGATTTCGAACGATGTCGAGAAGGTGAGCCCCCAGCCTGCATTTTGGTGCGGGAAACGCGACGAAGATGACTGACTTTTACCATCCAGCGGGAATGCACGACTGGCTCAACAAACCGTTCCGTAGCTTGGAACTCCAAGCCAAGATTTCCGAACACTTTGCCCATCTCCTAACGACACCACCCGTTTCGAGGGAGGCATCAGAGGACGGACAACAACAATGACAACAATAACGACAGACACAAACCGTCGTCAAGCCTTGAGTCCCGGAAAAGATGAAGAGAGGGAAGAAGCGAGCTAGCACCGACTTTTTACATATATTTTCCCCATTCTTTTTTTCTCATCCAACCCCCTCATTCTGTCACAACC
>JADGJA010000655.1:0-13123 GCA_027596035.1 Thoreauomyces humboldtii | reverse complement strand
GCAGAGTGGGATGTCGTCTGTCTACGACGTGCGGTGGTGGTCGACTTGATCGTCGGGATGGTCGTGGCTGTGGGACTCGATCGAGGGGACGTTGGGGTGGGGGTTCGTGGAGAGGTCGGGATGGAGAGTTCCAAGGGCGTCATGGCCGCTGGTTCATCTGTGAGCGTGAGCCTGGAATCAGAGACACTTGTTTGTTGGGGCCGTTTTTTCGGCGAGATTGGGAGAGCCGACTGTTGTGATGTTTGCTGGGCCATTGCCACACTAGGTAGCGACAGCTGCGCAAGAGCATCAGGCAAATCTGCAGGGGTATCTTCCTTGTCAAAGTCGAGCAATGGCACTACCGGCGTTGACGAAGGTTCGTCTTCGGCTATAGCAGGTAAAGCCGTGTTCAGTGTTTTCGGCACAGGAACGGTGGTGGTCGTCCCGGCTTTGCCTGCGTCCGTCTTCTGGGCAACCCGACTTTTGGCGCTACTGGGGTCAGCCTTCCGTCGGGGAACGGCCGGTGGGCCCATCGACCGTCCGATCGTATTGACGAGCTTCTTCGCCAGCTGGATGTCATCGTAATGCGCTGGTTTAAGTCCCAGCAACTGCAACTGGCTCATTTTCTTTTCTAGTTTCTTGTAAACGTTCGCCGTGTCGACGGCTACCTCCTGCATGAGCGTCGCTAGCGTCGTGGGCACGTTGCGCAGAGAGAGAACGACGCCTTGCATGGGTTGTATCCGTCCGCCACGGTAAGGTGGAAGGTACACGGCGACTTTGAGCTCGTGGAAACCTTGTCCTGCGATCGTGCGAGACGTCTCGGTCTCGATGATGACATCCTTTGGAAACAGGAACTGCTTTCCGGGAGCCTCCGCAAATTCGAACACCAGGACAGGCTGGTTCTTCCTTCGTCGAACCTGCCTGGGTCGGGTGGGTTCCGTGGTCGCATTGGCAAGCAGTTGCTCCCGTTCCGGATTACCTCCCGATGCCGTTGTCCGATAACTCGGATCGGCACTCACCTTCGACGACTTACGCCGCTTGACCGGTTTAGCGCCGCTTTCAAATTTCTCTGCTGCTCCCGCCGGGTGAATGCTAGTAAACTCCGCGCGATCACGCTTGAGGCTAGTATGCTGCCGAAGCATGCCAAGTTCTAGTGCTGGACGATGAGCATCGAGCGATAGGCGTTCCGCAGGAGGAGTATACAAGTGCGCTCTTTCTGAGCTGGGACCAGCAGAGAGAGGCGAGGAAATTGAAGAGCCCGGTCCGCCAGCGCTATTCGCATGCCGCGCCGCCAGTGCCGATATGTCCAGCGGGGCATCTCTCCGCTGCTCCCGGGCCATGTGCAAAAAGTTGTTCATCTGCGACCACTGCTCAAGAGTCCGTTCGGACGGTGGTAAAGATCCAGTTGGCGCAGTCCGCGTTGCTGATAGCGGATCCAGCAGACTAGTGTGCGGACTTTGCGCCACTTTGGTAAAATAAGGCTGGGCTTTATCGGACACGGCATGACTGCTCTCAGGCGGAGATCGCGATATTGAAAATGCACTACCACTGAGGACACTGATCGGTCCAAATGTAGGTAATGAGGCTGAAGATCGTCGAGTATCTGCAGACGCAGATGAGATGTGTGCCGAGCTCGGAGATGCTACCAATGGCACGGGCTTTGCAGTCGCAGCATCCACAATCTCCGGAGTCTTTTCGCCACGCTGTGCAAACCCGTACGATATGGGCTTCGGAAAGTACTTTACCGAGGCAGGGCCCTCTACTCCCAGCGCGGGTGCAGCTGCAAATCCAGATAACGAATCGGGACGTAGCGCGTGCGTAGCGCCGGGTTGAACTCCGGGACTTGGCCAGTCCGATATGCCATTTTCGCTGCTGGCCTCGAGCTTCGCCGTCAAATATTCTGACAGAGCGCGTCTCACTGTGGATGAAGGTGGCTTAACTATCTCTTCCGTGGTCAACGGAGGGAGAGTTGCTGGCTCTAAACTGCTCGGACGGTCTGGCATAGCTGCGTTGTCGGGCACCGATTTTGATAGCGAGGCGAAAGACGAGCTACCAATTGCAGGAGCTTCATCCAGGACTGGACTCTTTCCCACAGCGATCTCAAGCCCGGGTTGCCGCAAGTTTGGAGCCACTATAGGTGCATCTACGGGCTTTTCACTGGATGTCGACAGGCTCCTAGCTGTTTCTTCCTCGTTCTTTTCCGAAAGCTCTGGGACGATGAGGGAGAAAAATCGAGTTTCAAGGAAATAATGGGGTCCAGCCACTAAATCCGCGTCGCCGATATACTCTGCCGATATTCCTCCGTCGAGGATCAAGGTGCCTTTGGCGCGTGACGTCGAGAATTTGGAGGGTAATTGGTAAGGGTTCTGAGAGAACATGCACGTTGTCCATATCTTTCGCGATCTGTCAAGCTCTTCGATCAGACCAGTCGTCTGATTGGGAACAGTGCTTCCGAGGGTAGTAGGGGATGGTTGGTGATGGGGTTGTTGTGACTGATGTGGCTTCTTCGGCTCTGGTTTCGGAGGGGAGTGGATGGGTGTTTGCCACTTCGGCGGTTGACGCACACGGTCCGAGGGCTCTCGCTTTCGCTTTGCCGGTGATCTCGCCGACATTTCGGCTTTCGCTCCCGCTGATGCAGTAACAGCAGCGTTATCGACCGAGGGGGCCGTGCGTTCCTCCTTCTCGCTGCCAGATGGGAGAATTCTAGGACGCAGGTGAGTCTGGGTCTCGTCTGGGTCTCCGAGCGCCTAGCGCCCCGTCATAGGCGGTCCGAGATGTCCGGACGGGGAAACGCGTTTGGCGCTGGGCGTCAGACTGGAGGGAGGGTTCTGGCACATTCGTGAGCCCCACCAAGAGCCGCTGCTGACCTCCGAACATGAGTACCCACGACTTGGAGAGCTGGAAGGAGGCCGCTTCGGAAAAGAGTAGCAGCACGTCCGGCGCACTCCGAGTTGAAAACATGGAAAGCGGTACCGACTCTTCCTCAACGTGGTCCCTTCCACTTCCCAGTAAACCACGACCTCGTCAAGTGCCCAAGACGACCGGCAACCGGGCTGTCCTTGCCGAAATGAAACAACTGCGTGAGGAGCGTGACGACCTTAGAAGGGCATTGGAGGGTCTTGCTAGTGTGTCCCTCGATCAGGGGTCCGGCGTCTCTGGTCGCGTCGCTCGAATGCTGGAAAGGACTCGACCAGAGTTGCCGTCAGAGGTCGAGGTGGAAGTCCAGATCAATGATGCGCAGGAAACGGGCACTCAAACGGAGATATGGACAGTGAGGACGCAAGCAACATGCACGCCAGCGCAACCTGCGCAACCGACTTTTGGGGCCAAACTTACGCAAACTCCCGACTCGCCACTGCGTCTTGATCGCGAGAAGGACGCTCTGATCATTGGGCAGGCCAGCAGGGAACGCGATCTGGGAGCGAAGCTCGAAGCTGCACTCGTCCAAATATCAGCTCAGCAGCAGGCAGCTGTAAAGCTCACTGACGCTCATGCGGCGGACGTTGCAGCGACAGCAGGGGCACACGCTGCAGTCGTAAGACAGTTGGAGAAGAACCTTCATGGGATTCGGCAACAAACCAAAGCAGATGAGGCTCGCATGATGCAGGTCGAAGAGCAGATGATGCAGCTGCACACGCAACTTCAGGAGCAACTGGCTCGCAACACGCGTCTGAAACGGGATCTTGCTCATGTCAAGGCGGCATTCAGTGCCAAGGGCGTCACAGATGCGGAAACCATTGGCTATCTGAAGACTCTGGTTGCCAAGGCTCTGCCAACTCTTTCAGATCCTTCTCCAAAAATCCCACCTGTTTTGCCACCAACGCCGGAACGTGTCGAAGTGCTGACAAGGACAGTGTCTACGAGCACCTTGGATCTACCAAATGCTTCACCTGTCCGTCCCACATGCCCTCCTGCGGCACAGATTCCTTTTTTGGCAGCAGAAGTCTCCAAGTTGTCCAGCGATCTCAAAATTGCCGTCGAAGCTCTAGCTCGGTCGGAGGCCAGTCATAGAACCACACGGACAACGTTGACAACTTTGCGCACAACGTTGCAAGCGCTGAAGACTCAACTATCCGAGTCTCAAAATGCGTTCGAAACCCTTCAGATTGCCCATGCGTCTCAGCACGCTGCGCATAAGGCCACCGCCCGCGCCCACGCAACCTGCCGAACTCAGCTGTCTGCCTTGAAGCAATCCAACGCGCTACAGATCGCTGCTCACGCAAGAGCTCTCGCTGAGCAGCAGGCGGAACTCACGAATCGGCATAGAGCACACATCAGGCGCGTCAACGCTGGGTGGGAGGTCAAGCTCGAGACTGTCAGAAGGACGCATGAGGAACCGCAGCAGACAGCGGAACGCGCTTCGGCTGCCATTGCGCAGGTCGCGGTTTCAACGAAATCGAAGGGCCCGTCTCGTTACGTGCGGCTCTGTAAGGCTTTGGAACGCGCGGTGAGCGCATGGATCTGGGCAGCGAGTCATAGACCACCGCTTCCGCCTCCGCGGACGCCATTGGCGGAGCTCCCCGAGTCGCCTGCGATGCTGGAAAAGCTCAACCAGATTTCTCGAAATGTAAGCTCACGATACTACCTCTTAGATGGCACGGAACTGATACCGCCACGCAGATCTTGAATGTGGAATATCATACCATCATATCGCCTCCCCCCCACGCTAGCTGCGCAATGGACGCGAAGGCGATAATACAGCGCATCAGTGACATGTGAGTTCACGCGCGCCTACGGAAGTAGCAATGGCTGCCATAGCTCATACTGCTCTTTTCGACTTCGCTAGATTACAAAAGCACTCATTCGAAGACGAATTGGTGACATATCTTGGAGATCTCTGGGTGCAGCTCACGTCTACTGCATGAGGACCCGAGAGCTCAAGATTTCTGTATTTTGGGAGTCTTGGATATATCGCGGCACGTATGTACAGATTTTCCGGGTTGCCGTGACCCGTTGCCCTTAGACTTCATCTTGGTTCGAAACTCTTTTCGCGTAGCAGCACTGGGATAATGAGATACATATATATAAGCGAAACTTGTGGTGAGGACTGCTACAGGCATAGATGCACGTACCCGATTTGTCCAGTTTAATCAATATGGTAGTTCGCAGCGGCCATTGCTCTGATGGCGTTGCATGAGCGCTAACTTTGGCGGCCTAAATCGTAAACGTTGTAAGAGACTTTGGTGCGCGGAGTGAAGTCCGACGGAGCGCTCACAAAGCCAGATCCGTCTAGGACCGCTTCCACGATGCCTCCAATGAAAGCACCACAGCTTAATTGCGACATCTCCTTGGGAACGGCGATGAACTTTGTGACGTTGGGTTCGTTATCCGAGATCATGTCTGGATGAAAGCACTTCGGATGAGCGACGGCCGACAATCCGCAGCTCCCAGATTCACAATCATGGGCCGTATCCAAGCCGAGGACTCACACTCGTCCTCGTTGTCGGTTCCTTTCTCCAACGCGTCCGCAGGTTTCCCGAACAGCGTCTTCCAAACCGTGGAATGGATGAACGTAAGGACGTTCAGCAGACGCGTATCCCGACGACCAGGACGATCCCGAAATATGATGAGCTCGAGCGTCCGAAGTCCGACGCGGTAGCCAAAGTCGCTCAGTCTATACCACAAGGTGCGGCGTCAAAACTCCTGGCCCTCCCACCCGAACAGCTCGTCTCGCCTCTATTATTCCCTGAACCCACTTTTTTTCCATGTCCTGGATGCCGCTACTTTTTTTCGTCGCGTAGCTCAGCATCTCGCAGAAGAGGAAGGCAAGCGCCGAAAGGCTGACCTTTTCAAGGAAAAGGTTAGTGATTATAGCTTTCTGAGGGCTGGGCAGAGCAGCCTCGAACCTCATTGGAGCGCCCTTTTGCAAGGTTCCGTTCCAGGATCGGCGGCCGTTTGGCGTGCGAGGATGATGATCTTGTTGCCTGCTGTGACATGTTCCGCGAGCTGGATCTTTGGAATATTTATATAGTTGCGGGGATGGGCTTGTGCTCGAAAGGTCTCACTGGCTCACTGCCGGCGAGGTCTGGTCGACTGACTCACACACGCTGCCGAAAATGGGCCATAAGCGCGTTGGGGAAGAAGCCTGCCCTCGGCATTCCTGCACGATATTTCAACCCAGTATAAGCACAGTCAACTCGTTCCAACTCGTTCGACTTCTTCTCGCGGGAGAAATAACAACTTAGAAGTTTCGTTCTGCCGTGTGAGATCTTTGTGGGAAGCCATGAACCTCGAAGGGGTATGGTAGACAGGCTCGGGCCGCCCGCGTTGGTGTTTTCAGGAGTTCTTCGCTGAGACATCTTGCATAGTATCTGTTTCTGTTCGCGGTCGTTATGGCCGCGGTCCTGCTGTTTGGGATGGTCTTCTTTGTGAGTGTAGCGTCGGAAATCGCGCCGGCCCGAAAGCAGTGCTTAATCATGCAATCTTAGATTATAATGTTCTCCGATCTGGAGTGTGATTACATCAACCCGATTGATCTATGCAATCGATTAAATCAGGTGCAGAATGGTGCTTTTGCTGCTATGGCCTTGTAGGCATGACCCGATAGTGCGCTAACGTATACTTGGCTATGTTTGCTCAGTTCGTTCTGCCCGAAAAGTTGGCGCACGCATTCCTGTGGATATGCTTCCTGCTATCGGGGAGCTGGATAGCGATGCTGTTAAACACCCCTCTCTTGGCGTGGCATGTATACCAGTATGTGGCGAGCCCAAGAACGAGCGGTTTTAATAGGTCTCTAACATATCCCTGTTGATCGCAGAGTGTTCCATAACCGACATATGTACGATGCGACCGAAATCTTCCGAACTCTGCAACAGCACAAGAAGGAATGCTTTGTTAAACTTGCGTTCTACCTGCTAAGTTTCTTCTATTGTAAGCGAGACTCCCACCCCGTCTAGCGCGTCCACACCTGCTCACGAATCGCCTTTCAGACCTCTACCGCATGATTGTAGCTTTACTGAACGACTAGGCGGCTTTCCGCGTAGTTCTGACTTTCCCTTCTACATCGTGTCACCACATGATCATTCGACCCGTCATCATCTTGTATCCACGTTCTTCCGACACCATCCTTTCCCTTATTTTTCTGTACATGCTGCGCGTCCTGATTCGCAATTCCATTGCTCCACAACGAAGCCCCTCCCATGAGCACTACGCTATGCGCCAGTCCTGCGGGTGTACTATGGCCGCGTCTTTGACGCCTCCAACTGCTCAGTAAGCCATTCGTCGGTGAGCTCCTCAGCGTCCGACAGGTCGAAGATCTGGATAGGTAGTCACTGCGGATGAGTGCTTTGCGGTCAGACGATCAGATGTAGCTCCCTCCTTCCTACCTTGCCGGATATGTCGGTCTGCGTATAAAGGAAGTTTCGCGTGGACGCGTACAGCATCCGGTTCCGAGTACTGGCGCCATCCGGGTTATAGTAGAGACCTGCAACATCAGGGGATGTTAGGTTCCGCTTTAGTGCGACGTAGACGGGTCCTCTCAGGGACCATACTAACCGAATAGAGGATAGCTCACTCGCCCATCCTTGTGCTTGAGCTCGTAGCTGGAACGTGCACATTAGGAACTGGTCCCATTCAAGTAGAATGAGGAAAGCTATACCTCATAACCAAAAAACGTGGGGTGTTATCCGGGAGAATCTCCGCCACGTCTTCGATCGATACATCCTCGAGGAGTTCGTCGAACACAACCTTCAAAGCTGGAACGTCGATCTTCAGGACGAGCGCGGCATTCGTCTTTGATTTCCTGAAACGAAACGATTTCACGGCATCCTTGATGTCTTGCGGCACGTCGCAAGTGTTGTCGATGGTGTTTTGTTGGTTCATTTCAGCGGTTTGTACGGTTATGGGCAAGATTGCTGCAAGGATCGCTGTGGCGGGCCGGTGATGATGTCTGCATGCATGCATTGTGCGAGCAATGGGACTAAAGTCAAGAAGCCAGCCACCAAATGTCCCTTTCAGCGCGTTCCCGACTTTGCCCGCAACCTTGACAATCCGTGCTCGGCAAATCTGGCCGTCCACATCTTCCCAACCTCACTTTCAAACCCACGTCACAATGCTCACACGAACCGCACTCGCTCCTACCAGAGCTGTCTCTCGGACTCTCACTGCCTCTCGGGTGCTGCGCGCGAACTATGCCACTTCTACCGAGGTCAAGAAGATCACAGTCATTGGGTCTGGTCTCATGGGTGCCGGCGTTGTCCAGGTGTGGGAAGAGGGCCCACGCAGGCCTGCTCGACGGCAAGCTTAATGTCAATTCAACTCTGATGCTGAATTTTGTTTAGGTTGCAGCGCAATCCGGTTTTCACGTTAACATGGTCGATTTGAAGGAAGATTTCCTTGCAAAGGGCGAGAAGATCATCACTTCGTCGCTCAAGCGTATCGCAAAGAAGAAGTTTGCCGACGACTCATCGGGAAGCCAAAAGTTCATCGACGATGTCATGTCTCGCATCACCCTCACCACCGACTCGAACCACGCCGCCTCGGAATCTCAGCTGATCATCGAGGCCATCGTGGAAAACTTGAAGACCAAGCAGGCTCTGTTCAAGGGACTCGACTCAGCCGCCCCTCAGGATACCATATTCGTCAGCAACACCTCCTCTCTCCCCATTGGCGACATTGCGTCCGCCACCAACCGAAAGGACAGGTTCGCCGGACTGCACTTCTTCAACCCTGTGCCCCAGATGAAGCTCGTTGAGATCATCAGGACCAACGAGACCTCGGACTCGGTGTTTGACACCCTCGCTGAGGTCACGAAGAAGATGGGAAAGGTGCCCGTCGCGTGCAAGGACACTCCTGGGTGAGGACGTTGTTGAGAGCTCAAGGAAAGGCTACATGCGACTGAACAGCCGGCAATCTCAGATTTATCGTCAACCGCCTCCTTGTCCCTTACATGATGGAATCTCTGCGTCTCGTGGAGCGTGGTGACGCAACTATGAAAGACGTGGATGTTGCCATGAAGCTTGGTGCCGGATACCGTGAGTCCCACTTTGTCGGCCGTGATCCCGCATTGTCGAAAAGAGCTGATCATCTCCATGTTCAGCCATGGGACCTTTCGAACTCATGGACTACGTGGGTCTCGACACCATCAAGTTCATCACGGATGGCTGGCACAAGTCGGGCAAAGGCTTGGTTGGAGATAAGCTCATCGCTCCCTCTGCGCTTTTGGAGTCGCTGGTTGCCGACGGCAACTTTGGCCGCAAGTCCGGAAAGGGCTTTTACACCTACGAGGGCGTCGGTGCTGACAAGGGAACGAAGTGAGATGTCGCTTTTCCATCACGTAGACTTCTCGAAACACCGCCATTCCGCTGTAGCTATAGCAATCTAATACACTCGAGAGATGCAGAGTTCTGGGAATAGTCCCGTTGGAAAAGGTGGCAGGCTTGCTTATGGGCCTAATCATATCTTATCTCAATCAAACTGTTGACTGGTTTCTGTATCAGCGCTAGCCCAGTCATCGGTTTTAGCATTATGGTCCTTAGGTTATGGCTACCTTCTTCTGACTGACCTTCCACAACTTTACGGAGATAATGGACCCTTTATCCAGACCCGCAGGCAACCAATACACACCTTCAACAAGGGGTCAGGGGAGCGGATACAGTCTAGAGGAAACAGAGGACAAGTCGCATCCGTCATGTTTGGATGCAGATGGGCGGGCGGTTCCTCAGTACAAGATACAATAATATCAAGAATCATGCAGCATCGAGAACGTCCAGGCTATCGGAATCACATGGTCTACGGTGATCAAAGTTTCTCCCTGGTCACGTTTTCAGACCGTGGCTTTGGTCGCTGAGGACCTGAATATACATGGTAGAAGCTCATCGCAAAGACGAGGAAATTCGCTCTGCCAAAGAAACAACGAGCGGGTGCAAGGTCAGTTATCCCCAGGTTCCCAACACGGATCACTGCACCGACCGAAACTGCGTTCTCACCCCGGTATCCCAAACACGAAGACGGCGTAGAACCCGAACGGTGCGTTCATCATCTCCGGTTTCAACCACGCGATCATCCCATGGATGAGAATGACGACGTAGAGGAGGATGAAGAGGATCTTGTCGGCAGCTATCAGAGCACCTACGAGACGGACCCTCTTCGCGATCGCCAACATCTCGATCGCTCGTTCCTTGGCAGGATCGTCCGTCCCCATTCCCATCCCCATCCCCAACCCCATGGACTTTGTCTGCGTGTGATTGAGGTCCTTGGGCAGCTCGGTGATGGTGGCGCGATTTCCCGTTGCCGTCTTCTGGATCGAGAAGGTGAAATCCTTTGTGCCGTCGACCGTCGCTTCGATGAGACGGGCAAAGTGTCTGGCGAACTGACTCGAGCAGCCGCACCAGTTGACGAACCAGGGCATCATGGCTCCAAAGTAGAGGAGACTGACAATGTTGTAGAGTGTCATGTTCGACGTAGAGGCTCGGACGATGCAGATGGGAAGACAGGCGGCGAACACGAGGTAAGTAGGCCATAGAAGCGTCTTGCGAAGTCGTTGGATACGTAACGTCAGCCATTCCTCTTCTTGGAGGTCAAGCATCTTGGTCGTCACCGTGATCCTGGAAATGAACAAAATCGAAGATTTCAGCTATCGGGACAGACCTCGGACGCAACATCGAATCGCAATGGGTTTACCATTGGAATAGAGTCGCATAAGCCGATCCGATGAGCGCTTGAGAACCCACCATGAAGGTGCAAGAGTTCAACACCAGCATCCCTGTCCCCGAAGCCATAAACCCGAGGGCACCCAGCATGAGGCCGAACGACGTAATCGCCGACGATATCTGCATGAGCACGCGCGGGAGCATCAGCATGAGCATCAGAAACGCTAACGGAACGCAGTCAAACTCACAAAGAAGATCTTGCTCATGTTCCATCCGCTCCCGGCAAGCTTATAGTCCCTCCGTAGCAACACGAACATGGCCACCGTCATGCCGAACGAGAGGACGGCATCGGGTATCGAAAGAGCGAGCACGACTCGATTCGACACGCACATGGTCGTTCGGAACGTGTAGTGATCGGCAACGTGACCATCCAGTGACCGAACCGCGTTGAGGCCGCATGGCTGAGGAAGCGTTTCCATTGAATGGATACTTCGGAGATGGGAATTGAAGAAGCTGAGGAGAAGAAGGGTGCTCTCTGTCTGGATGGTTCTCACGGCCTGGAAGGCGAGGGAAAGTTCGTCAATAATAAAGATGGAAGAGAAAGATGGAATGAGAGAACCATGTGAGGATACACCATCGACAACACGACTCCAGGGATCGGAAACAAGGTATATGAACCCTCCGCTGTTCGGCCACCCTCATACTCTATGAATAGAAGTCGGAAAAATCGCAAACCCTCCCTTGAATGTCTGAAAGATCGTCATTTAGCCTCAACACACGCTCCATCAGAACGCCTTCCGTTCTCAATGATTCCATTTCCGATGTTCCACGCCGCTGGGGTGTTGGGGAGACGGGTTTCGACAGATCCTCTACCTTGGTTGAAGCTCGGCATGGGGTTCGAGGAAAGACGGGGACTTTACTTGTTCAGAGAACGAGCAGCGTGTGTCTAGTTGCCGATGAATCGTCACGTTTCCCGCAGTTTACTTCAGCGAATCGGGTGATGGCAGACGGGCTGGAGATTGGTCTTTAAAACATCGGGGCCCTCTCCACCTTGAACCTTGGACCCATCGTTCCGCAATCATCTAAGATTGCTGGTGACGAACGCCAGTAGACTCATTCACATGCTGTTGCTTCGATGCTGATTCTTTGCCGGTAGGACCTCCATCCTCTGTCCTTTTGGTCGTCGCTGGTGGGTTTGGTCTTGTTTTGGGTTCTCACACTTTCCCCCGTTTACGTAATCACCCTCCGCCCGATTCGTCCGATAATATCCGTCCGTCTCTTCCCGTCCGTGCGTTTTCAACGTCGTGTCTGCTCATCCAAACGACGCAATGAGCGAACAGGAAGATCAGCACGTTAGCGCACCTCCATCACCCCTGACAGATGAAGCTCACATCAACACTGATCTCTCAGTCGACCATGAACCAGCACCAGCATCACAACCGGACGATCTGCCATCTACCGACGCAGTCGAGACAGCGGCGGAGGGGGACGAGGAAGGTCACGGGAAGGAAGAAGAGGAAGACACCACGGTCGTCAGTCTAGCGGAAGGGGGTAGGATAGATGAAATCAATTGCGGAACCATCACTTTGCACGAGATGAACAGACTTTAACATTGAATCTGTTTTCCAGAAAATGGACATGCGGTGGCCGGGACATCAGCATCAATACCAGCACCACCAGCATCGGATGAAGACAACGACGCTGCAGCACCATTGGGAGAGGAACCAGGAGCTGAAGAAACTGTTTCCAGACCCGACACGACGTCCATCGAGGATGTCCCGGAGTCCGACGACGTGGACGGCGCTGTAGCTGTCGGAGACGAAGCCCACGGGAACGTCGGAACGGTGACGGACGCAGATGTGGAAGAGGGAGATACGGAGCTGCCAGCATCATCACCACCACCACCAGGCGATAAACGCACGGAAGATGTTGGCGATGAGGGCGCGGGTGAGGGTGAAGGAGGGGAAGGAGAGACCGTCGAGGATGCGCAAGACGTCGAGGAAGATCCCACCCCTGCGGAAGATGAGGATGCTCCTACACCGAGGGACTCAGAGGACGTTGGAGAAGAAGGAGATCAAAACACATCCCCTGATGATCTCGGGAGTCTCGCAGCAGCCGCGGACGGAGACTCATCGCCCACCGCGGTCGACGGTGGCGAGAGAGGAGGGGATGCAGATGCCGTGGATCCCAACTCCCCACCGCCACGATCGGCCGCTGACGAGCTGTTCCTCAAGACGGGTCTCCGATCTCGACTTGACGAGTGGGAAAGGAAACGGTATCGTGGTGGATTCAGGGATAGGCGGACCGACATCGAGTACTTTCATGCCGATACTCAGACGCCTACCCCTCAGGACATCAAGGCTAGGGTGAGGAAGGGGCGCGTGGAGTGGAGCATGAGGGAATATAATTCAAGCTTATGCTCCCGTTTCACATTATAGTCCGCACCGCTTAGGTTCACGCGAGAGACGCAGACAAAGTTTATTCGGAATCGAGTGACGCAGGATTACAGAGAGTCATCCACTCAAATGGTAGAACCATCAAACAATCCCTTGTCT
>JADGJA010000654.1:0-13131 GCA_027596035.1 Thoreauomyces humboldtii | reverse complement strand
GGGGGTGGCTTCCGCGGGTTTGGGGTTATTCTTCTACCATATAAAAATATTCCCCCCCCCCCCCCCCCCCATGCTCCAGGAGACGTGTGCAAACTATCTATCGACTCGACAAATTCCTCCAAAACTTCTATACAAGATCCTTGTCTATGCCTTCGCCATCCCCCTCGTCAGACGCGCCATCGTCCTCGTCGTTGCGCCCTTTGAAGCCGTGCGTGATCTGACTCGCAATTCCTACGATCCGCCGCCTATTCCGGATGTTGGGAGAAGTGCGACATTCGGCCACATAATGCATCCAGTCTATCTTGTTCGAGCCTCCACATGCTGGTTCTTGACAGCAGCAGAGGTCGTCTGCTGCCCCCACCGCTTCGTTTTCCTCGTTCAGGGACGGCATGTCTTTGTTAAAAATCCAAAGCAGTAACTCGGAGTTGCAAGCCCTGTTCCAAAATATCGCTGCGTGGTCGGCCGAGAGGAACGATCGAGACGCTTTGTCGACACCGGTGAGAGTCGCCAGATCATCCAGGTCTAGCATCGTCAAGACCATCCGTTGGATCTCGCGGGGAAGCGGGAACAGGAAGGGGAGGCTGTAAACGACGGGCGTCGGTCTGACAGCGGGGTGAAAGCGTGGAAACACCGAGATGTTGGTGGTGACCCATTCGGAGCCGACGCGCACTTCAAATTCCTGGCCTTGCATTCCGTAGACCGACTCGTGGTACCAGTTTCCTTGTGCGATGAAATCACACTGGCCCGCAAGCCAGAGGTATAATTCCTTGGCCCCGTCACTTCCGAGTTGAATGTTCCAAGAAACCGCCATGAGGTTTGCCAAGACCTTGCCGCATCGCCAGTGCAGGAGAAGACCCTCCCCAGGAAAATCTTCATCCAGGCGTCTCTCCATCGCGTAGAGCTTTACCAAGACATTTTTCGGAGGGCCGGGAGTGCCTTTCACCAGAACCTCAATGATATTGCGAGAAGGCGCTCGCTGAAGCCTGATGGTCGGGACGCTCGACCTTGGATCGTCAATGTCGATCGAGACCTCGTTGACAACGACTGGGTTCCAGCCCTTGTCCTCTGGAAATTCCAGCCTGTTTTTGGGCGTGTCCGGCTGGAAGACGGGCAGGACGTCATTGTGGTTGGTGTCCCAGCCAGGGTCGCCGATTTGAGAAGGCTCTGTGAATGTCCCATCGATGGTAAACATGCACTGCTCGCGGGAATGGGAGGCGGCTTCCTCGTGGCGTTCCTTGAGCTTCTCGTCCTTTTCGTCAAACCAAGGCGTGAATCCTACCCCGCACACGGCGCAAAAGACAGAGGAGCCGCCCATGTTGCGAGAATGTCAGTGCTGGGAACGAGAGGAATGTTCTGCGGCAACGGGTTACCCTACAAGGACCGTGCGAGAACAGGAGCGGCACAATTATAAACACACCGTAACCCGTTACGAAAGTGCACACAGCCACCACCACCTGTGCCCGCACCCCGGAAAGAGAGCAGGAGTCGAGGGAGTACGCCCTACAGGGAGTACAAACACGTTGTCGGACGCTCTTTCCTGGTCACCTAGTTGTAAACCAGATGCAGAGAACGTTGAAAAGCTCTTGGTGGTTCATTGCCATTTGTCGTAATGCAGGTTTCTTGAAATGCTAGTACCATCTTTTTGTCGAAATGACTTGACGCACTTGTTAAGGAAGCTGCAACTCACTCCTGCGAGCCGATAATACAATTGACCGTCCAATGTGCTTCGGTTCACACTGCTGGTCCCGATATTCTTACAAGGATTCAGCTGCCGGGGATCCATCTACTGCAGCTATTCTACCACTTGGCATCAAACAATCACTCAGACTCGCTGTCGTCCTCGTCGTCCACTATATCAGGAAGGTCGTCGTTTCCTTCATCATCATCTCCATCTGTCTCCATGGCATCTACCGCACCTGTGCCTTCCCTTCTCGTGTTCACCGGAATAACATCCTCCTCCTCCTCCTCCGCGACAGCTGGCGCGTCCAAGTCAGAGAGCACAGGAGCTTTCGGCATGGGTGTCATCTTGGGAGCCGGGAAGTCACTGAGTATCCGGCGATGGGCGGGAGGTGGCGCAGCCTGAGTTGGTTCGGGTGTCGCGTCCGTTTCCTCGACCAGGGCCAAAGTCCGCTTTGTCGCTGTTGACGGGGCGACGACGGGCTCGGAGAGTGCAGGTTCTTCTTCCATGGGATCTTTGGCAGTCTCGCTCGTGGTGGTAGCGGACGGGTCCAGTGGCGAACTATGCTTCTCTTCGTCCACGCGAGAGTACTCGAATCGTGGAAGTCGAGGGTGGATGATGAGGTCCGTCAGAATCAAACCTTTCTTGCACAGATCCTGAATCTGCGATTACAAAGATTTAGTCTCGTGACGTATCGAAAGATCTAGGCTGGTCTGACGAACCTTCATATCCGGGTGGTAAAGGAACGCTGCGAAGAGCCTGATGGCAATGGGAATTACATCGCCGTTACGCCCCGAACCGCATTCGACCGCACTGAAAAGACACTTCAGCAGCGCATGCTGGTAGGCGTGCAGCGGCGTCTCGAATGATTTCCAATGGATGGTTGAGGCGGGTAATGTTGCGGTGGTAGCGGCGAGGAGGGAGGAGAGAACACTTTGTACAAGCGGAGTCAGGTCACCTTCGACTGCTTGTGACTGGCCGAAAAGGAAAAGATGTTCCAGAGCTGTGCAAAAGTTTGAAGTAAGAGACTGAGCCTGTGTGCGCTGTGAAGTGGCAGCGGATTACCGTAAAGCGCCTCAAGTTTCAACTCCCAACTTTCGGGCGTGTGAGCATCAGCAGTGGCATCGGCCACTTCCAGTTTCCGTTTCTTGGTCGCGGGCTGGCCAGATGACGCGGCATCCCGCCGAACGATGGCGTGCAAGCTCATGTCTCCCAGGATCTCCTTCGATAGCGTATCAAGACTGAGCTTGACAAATTCGCAGTCGAATGCCTGAATGGCGCTGCTGACCAGATGGTAGGAGGATACGCGCAGGCTGCGGTGGTGGCGTGACATGTCGAGCGATTTGCCGCAGATGGTGGACACGAAGCGGAAATCATGAACGAGGCCGCGCGAAAGGAGCTCCCGAAGAACGCTGTTCGCGTCAAGGCACAAGGTAGGGAGGACCAAGCGTAGCAGCCTAGCATCCGAATCATGAGCATCGGACATCTGGAAAGGAGGTAGTTCAGCCGCCGACAAAGCTGCTCGTTAAATCTAGAAATAGATACCTGGACGCGGGTCGTAATGGCATATATGCGTCGAACGAGCTCCACGATCTTTGTGACTGAGATCCCCGCCTTTGTCTCACTGGTGGACCAGGGGATCAGCCATTAGCTCATTGGTAAATGAACTTGCCATAACGCAAGTTGCTCACCTGACGATTTTGCAAGCACAAGCACAGAGTGCTTTTATTTGGGATGCCAGGATGGGAAGTTTGGTCTGATAGTCCCCTTCAACAGCAGGGAGGTTGAGCGCAGTCACTTTGCGGTCCTCCCGGGACGGCGCTGAGACGAAAAGTTAGCCAAGGGCCTCATACATGTTGTTGATGAAATGCTCGTACCATCTTCAACACAGGAGAAGGCCACATCTAGCACATCATCCAGCGATGCGCAGATCCGATCCAGCAGTTTCCATTCACTGCCTGTAGTCCCCTTCTCCTTATTGACGCGGGAGAGATCGAGCAGGCAGCTGATGGCTAGTTGAACCGTCTTGGTATCTTCAATCGGCCGCATGGCAGTCTGGAGGCAGAGAATCTCGATCTTTTCCGACTGCGACCTGACTCCGTTGGGGAAGTGCACAATCATGGATCGCAGGGTGGTCAGGAAGGGCTCCTGTTTCACGAATCCATGAGAAATCCTGTTCATTCACAGCCGCTCGGTCGTGACGGGATTCGATGACTTACCAAAGGCGCATCGACTTTGCCTACTCGATCACACATGACTGCAACGTGCTTTGCAAGGTACATCTGATTGAGATCTCTCTGCAGACTCGGGAAGCTCTTTGACTTCAGAAGCAACGTGGACGTGGTGGCGAGGATGTCGCCGACGTACGCATCGGGGATCGTTTTCGAGGCAGCCAGCAGCCCGTTGCACCAAGAGCGCATGTCCTTCTGAAAGGCTCCATACGCTCGGTCGGCGGACGCCCGGATTAAGCAGCAGGCGACCCAGTGGGCCTCTGCGGACTTTGCAGACAGAAGCGAGTTGATACGGACCGTCCACTTGTGGAGAGCAGAGATGGCCCGCCTGGCAGGACTGTCCTTCAGAGCTGCACCTTCATCGCCTCCATCTTCAATGATACGTGCCAGACGTTGGAGTAGATCGTGGGTGCTGACGGTGCGTAGGACCCAGGGAAGAGTGTCCAGGAGGGTGTGATCATCACAGAGGTATGAGGAGAGAAGCAGCTCCAGTTGCTGAGCAGTTGAGTCCATCCTGAGCCAATCTCCTATCTGATCCGTTCAACCGTATGATGTGAGGAAAAGATGCCTCTAACTCCGGACCGGGATGGTACACGATAGATAGGCTGTGCTGTACTGTACGTACAGCGAGAAAAAGAAGTATAAGGGCGGGTTGGGAGAAACGCGAACCCCGTTGAAAAAGTGTTGTTGATGAATCCTAAACTGGACACATGGAAAGAAAGGGAAAGCTCCAAAAGAGACTCGGACGGACGGGGACGGGGAAACGCACCACCACCACTGCATCCTCTCCTCCCATTCCCATCAGATTCTGTGGTCGCATTCTAAGCGTACGTAAAAGGACGAGGCACTCAATTTTACAGAAGGCGCAGTTGTGCGAAGGAGGAAATCTGGAGACTTTCCGATTGCTCTCGCACCCCAGGCGAAAGTTCAAGGCTCTCACATCTCGATCTGTTGCTTGTTGAATGCAGGACGACGCCCAACCTTGCGAACATGCTAATCGACGACCCTGCAACGACTGGGGCAAATGGGGCCGAAGACCTGGATGAGGCGACCGACGCGCCGCGAGCCTCTCGCGACAAGTTCCGACGAGAACGCGACGCTGGAGCAGGCGATCCGGACGCACTCGAGGTTGACGAGTTTGGTCGTACTGTGGACAACCGAAAGAGGAGAGAGCGCAGCAAGAGCCCGAGTCCCGTGTCGGGCGGAGGCGCCGGGCCAGTCGGTGGTGGTGGTATGTCTGCTTCCCCCGAAACTCCACGCCCCTTCTTTGGTTGTCGAGCTCACCTGTGCGATGCTGATTCCTGAAACAGACCGGCGGCAAAAGCGACGCAAGTCGCGGAGTCCTTTGCGGGAACGAGAGCGCGAGCTGGATTCTTATGTGCCTGATTACCGAGGCGGCGGTCGCTCTTCTCGCCGTTCCGACTATCCTGCTCACCACGGTTCAGGTGGCGACTATCATGACGGTCGCAAAGGAGACCGGTACGCTGGAGGTCAATTTCATCGGTCTTCGCATAGCTTTACTGAAAAACAGCTTCACGTACAGTCGCAACCAGGATCCCATGGACCTCGACTACCTGTTAACTCGGGATTCTTTTGCTGATCTCGCTAAAGAGCAAGCGCGAAAGAAGGGAACTCGCAACATGAGCTCCGAAGAGATGGACCGTCGGTACGAGATTTACAGGGAAAACTATACGCATAAGGCTCTACAGAAGTACTTCTCTTCACAGAAAGACAACGAGTGGTAAGTGTCTCTGTTGACCGATCGATCGAAATGACTTCCAGCAGTCTCATCGGAAGTTGTAGGTTCCGCGAGAAGTACCATCCCGAAGATTCAAAGGCTTTGAAAGCAGAGGTATCTCGGCGCCGCGCGGATCTTCTTGCCAAATTTGCGGATGAGCTCAAGGCCGGTGTACACGATGCCATATTATATGATGCTCCGGTCGTAGAGACAGTGAAAGAGAAGGAGGCTGTATCAGCCGATGTCCCAGCTGAAGTGTCTGGTCTCGAACTCGATCAGCCTAAGGAGGATGCAGCAGGGGACGAATTGCCTGCGGAGGAGGTGGAGAGTGAGGTCAAGGAAGAGGAGGTGAAGGAGGAAGAGGCTACTTCCATGGATATCACTGAGCCAACGAAACCGACGGGCCTCGCCCTGTGCATCAAAGCGATCCACCCGCGGTTTCTCCGGAAAGACTTGACCGAGGTAAGTCTGCAAGGACGTTGTCCTACGTAGGCATGCGGTGCTGAGACTACTTTCTAGCTCTGCAGCTCCGTGGACGGCTTCAAATACCTTGTCCTGGGTGAACCAAATCCCGCGAGGGATTCATTCCGAGTTGGCTGGGTAGTCTTCAATGAAGGTACCGACATGGATGCTGCCTTCCAATCTCTGGAGGGACGTCAGGTAAAGGGAAAATCCGGTTTATATAATAACGCGCCTCTGTGCTTACCGTTGAATGTTGTCTTCGAAAGCTGGAGGGCTTCCAGTTTCATGTCATGCGCCACAGCAAGGAAGACCGCACTCGCCAAACCGCTGCGGAATTCAGCACGCCGGAGCGATTGCGCCATGATCTAGCCCAGATCAAGAAGCTCGCCGCAACGCTCGATGAAGAAAACGGCTTTGAAGCGGGTTCTTCCGGCGCACATCTGGTAGAGCAGCACCTCAAGGAACTTCTTTCCACGGATTCAATGGATACCGACGAGCAGGAGGACGGGGAGAAGGCACTCTCGCAGGTACAATGTTTTGATCCTGGATACGCCAAGCGTCTTCTAACTTGCATCTTCCTGGCCTTGTAGGTGAAGAAGTCTCTGGACATGTATATACTGTACCTGCGTAGTGTACACACGTACGATTACTACGGAACTTTTGAGACCTCGAGCCCGGAGAGTCTTGATCGCAAGGCCTACTTGCATCTTCGGCGCCCTGCCCAGGAGAAGAAGAACTCCATCGCCACCCAGCGACTGGACAACCGGGTGGATCTCCGAATTCGCAAGCCTTTGGACGGGCCCGAGGTGACGAAACTGGGTGGCCTGCTTTTGGAGGTGGAGCTCGAGAAGGCTTTGCACAAGCACGTGAAGAAGGAGGCCGAGGGCAAATACCGATGCATCGAGTGCCAGAAACTCTTTAAGGGAGAAGAGTTTGTCAAGAAGCACATCAGGTCCAAGCACAACGAGCTCACTCTTCCTACTCGGAAGCATGTCGAGTACTTCAACAACTTCGTTCGGGATCCCAACCGAACGGACGTTACCCGGCCCCCGGCCACCCCGATGCATGGCTTGCCCTCGCGTCCCCTGGCGAACGGGACGAACATGCCCATCATGGTTGCTCACGGGATGGTTGGTGGCGTACCCGTCATCACTCCCCTGATGATGCAAAACATGGGCGTCAACATGCAGTACATGAGCGGCCCGAACAGTGGGAGAGGAGGACGTGGAACCGATCAATACCGGTCGGGCGGACCACCAAGGAACCGCGGCCCAATGCAAAGCAGGCTTGGTCCTCCTCCGCCGCCTAGCGGGAGGCGCGATTCGTAAGTTCCCGAATGTCCATGCCATCAAATTGAAACTGTATTTAACGAAACTGGCTATATTAGGCAAAGCGATCCGCGCTCGATTCGCGCGTACGATGATTTGGACAACCCCGTCCCGTCAGGCGAGATGGAGATCAGCTATGACTAGTTTCTCCCCATACGGCCACTACAGTCATGTCTTTCTTCCCTGCGCATTACCGCACGATCTTTTTAATGCAACATCGCATCGGTCCATGCTTGCTTCTGCTGTCTAGTTGTTTTGCTGTCTTGCGTGATTTGCCTTCATCGGGTGCGCCGAAAAACAAGCACGAGGGCCCTCAGTTCCGAGGTCGCATTACGACTGTCGCCAACCCTCATGACCCTCAAATATCGCCAAAAGTAATAGCGGTGCGCGTGCGTGTACCGAAAGAACCCTGGAAAATGAAATCCTCATTCATTCATCATCCACGTCTTTTGGTGGCTGCCTAAACTTGACCAGCATCTGGCCGGTACGGGCCGAGGTAGGTATGACGGGCAGTAGCGCCGCTGCCGGTCTCCTGCCTTCCTGTACGAGGATATTGTATGTGGATCCAGCCTGACGGGAAGCCTGGACCTCTACCTGCATACCCAAACGATGCAGATACGTCTTGAGATGTGGCGGCAATGGATACGTCTGTGCACCCGTGCCAATCACAAGGATATCTATACATTCAAGCTCAGCGATAGAGCTTCGCTTGGAAGTAGAAAGTAGGGGGGGACAACAGTACCTGGCGCGTTCTCTAGAACCTCAAACACCTTGAAGCACTCGGTCGTCCAGCCGTAAAAGGGACTGGAGGGATCGACCTCGTCCACTGCCACATGCCCAGCCACATCGTCGACATCGGGTCCCACCACCTCCTTGCTTCCGACGCCAAACTGCGGAACATCCCACATCAGGAGCATATCGTTGACCAGGATGACGGGTCCGTGGAGCCGCGTCTCGCCCACGGTGAAAGAGGTGTTTCCGACCGAGGTGAATCCCTTCAACGAAAAGGGGTCGGCGGAGGATGATGGGAAGATGTTGTAAGTTTCCAAAGGGGAGGTTGCGGGTGCAGGGGAGGACGAGGTCGAGGAGTTATGCCGCGTCGCTGAGGAACGTATCCGGGTGGGTTGTCTCCAACATGCCGCGAGAGGTCGGATAGAAGATGACCTTTGGATAAGAAGCCGAGCACAGCGTAGGGAGGGCGTAGATATCATGCTCGCTGCTGAACGTAGACACTGGGTCGCTCGAGTAGTTGTTTGGTCGGTCGGATAAAAGTGATCTCTGCGAGGATGGAGGCAGAAGGTCTCATGCAATTCGTGATCTTCGCGGTCGCCAGCCCATTCCTCTCCAAGGCAAACCGGCATCTGCACGCATTGCAATAACCACCCCAACTTGACAACGTTGCTGAAGGACCCTGCTATCATCTGGTTTCTTGCTGTATTGGAGGCACTCTTGCGGATACTGATATGGACAAGTATCAGGTAGGTTTTCTGACCGCGGGCTGATGCAAATGGTGGTCTTCTAACGTTCTATGCAGAAAATAGAAAAGCTCGGGGAAGGTACAGCGGAAGCGATGGATTCTTAGCTTACGGCGGAATGAAATGCTCATCGCAAGTCTTCAGGAACGTATGGCATTGTGTATAAGGCACAAAATAAGGTGTGGGCCGCCTCGTGCTCTCAGGAACAACGACCGGGTGTGCTGATGTACTGGGACCAAACAGGACACGGCAGACATTGTTGCGTTGAAGAGGGTCAGTGTGGTGATGGGAAAAATGGCTGGATGGGCTTGGCCCGGATTTCCGATAAACCGAGTCAACAAAACCGAAGTTAACTTGGTCTATCATCAGTAGATACGACTTGACAATGAAGAGGAGGTAAGGCCTGGACAGGCTGCGACCCCCATGGGAGCTTTTGAGGAAGTATTGCTGACAGCTGTAACTCTTTTTCGAAGGGTGTACCATGTACAGGTGGGTCGCAAGCGGATTGTCGAATTGCTGATGGCGGGCTCATGTGATGTGTGTATCAATACGTTGCTGCCACAGCCATCCGGGAAATTTCCTTACTGAAAGAGCTCAAGCACACAAATATCGTTCGGTATATGATGCGTTGTTCTACGGACACCGGAACTTGTGTTGTTCTACGGATCTGACTTCTCCTTTCAGCTTGTACGATGTCATACATACGGAGAAAAAGCTTACGCTCGTCTTCGAATACTTGGATTCGGATCTGAAGAAGTTTTTGGATGCCTACGGCGGTGACATCGATGTCCCAACGATAAAAGTATGGCACTCCTCATGCTCTGTCCAATGCTTAGGAGTACTGACGCCTAGCTTTAGCACCTCATGTATCAACTGCTAACAGGCATAGCGTTCTGCCACGAGCACCGTGTACTACATCGGGATCTGAAGCCTCAGTATGCGATTTCAATTCTTGCTCAGGCGGCGGCGACAGAACATGAACAGCTGACATTCCGTGCAGGAATCTGCTCATCAATAAGAAACTGGATCTGAAGCTTGGAGATTTCGGGTTAGCAAGAGCTTTTGGTATCCCTGGTAAGATTTTCTTTCAAGGTCAATCAGGCGGCCGGGGGCTGACCGTGTTGCTTCTTCCGATGCAGTCCGAAGTTATTCGCATGAGGTAGGACTATGCCACTCCCTTCGGAACAAGAATCGCTGTTGACAAAGCTAGTTTTAGGTGGTGACATTATGGTATCGGGCGCCGGACGTGCTGATGGGTTCCCGTCAATACTCAACTTCAATCGATCTATGGTCAGCCGGGTGCATTATGGCTGGTAATCCTGAAGCTAGAATATGCGTAAGCACAACCACGTGAGCTCAGTTCTGTATTGCATGGGTGCTCGCAGAAATGGCGTCAGGGCGGCCGCTTTTCCCGGGATCATCGATAAAGGATCAGCTCCTTCGCATCTTCAAGGTACTCGGAACACCGGACGAGCGGGTATGTATAGTGTGCCACTTTATAACGCAACCTTTGCAGTCTGCTAACTCTGGTGAAAATTAGACTTGGCCTCGTATAAAGGAATTGCCAGAATACAAGGTTCGCGCGGGTGATTTAGTATGCTTGATGCGATCTGTGTACTGAATCCTGGTTTCCTGTCTGCACCAGGCTGACTTCCCCGTGTACTCGCGAACGTCACTCGATACGTTTTCGAATAAACTGGACGCCAACGGCATAGATCTTCTATCTAAGCTCATCGAGTTTCAACCAGAAAAGCGAATTAGCGCGGAGAAGGCGTTGCAGCGTAAGAGACAGCTACTGGACTTTGTACCATGCTAACCCTGTACTGATGTCTTTACTCTCTATGTCCATAGATCCTTACTTTCACGGCATTGGGAACAGGGAGGGAGAGTGACCATATAGCGGAATATCCCGAGCATATTCGAGACTGCGAGACTAGCGTCGTGCCCCAATGACGGTGGGCCCGGGTCGGGGCATTGTATATAGGGAGGGTCCCTAGGCTGAGCTATGTCAGATCGGCTTAGCTTGCCTGTGGAGAACGGCTCAGGAATGCAGTGGTGCGGCTGAGCGCTGAGCGGCGGAATTTTGTTAATTAATTCTTTGAATCCCAACTCCCGGGTCTCCTTCTCTTCATCCCAAAAACCAGGATGCGCGCGAACGAATAGTAGAATTCATACACGTAGGTATACGGGTACTATATGTCTAAATGCTAGGTCTGGGTTCTAATCGATGTATAGGACAACCTTCTCCCACCTCCCTCGGATGACGACGCTCCAGTCGACGTCACCCATGATCTTGACCAACCCGCCCACCTCGTCCTTGTACCAGAGCGCCCACCCGTTGTGCATCCGACCGACCTTGCTCGCCACCTCCTCCACAAAGTCCAGGAAGGGCATGTTGTCGTAGATGCGCCACGCGAGCGTCTCGTCTCCCGGAAGGTGCAGCTTGATGCGGACCTCGAGACGGGAGCCTCGCGATAGGGACGGGTAGGAGTGGTAGTCGCTGATGAGGTCCATGAGGGCGGCGGAAGAGTCGAACTTGACGGCCGAGCTGATCGTGTTGTCACCCTTTCGGAGCATGAAGAATCGGTTGAGGGGAGCCGACTGACGGATGGGAGCGGGGAGCTGGACGAGGTCCGAGAGATAGGTGTCGAGAGCGTCGCGTCTGCGACCCTGTTCGGAGGGGGACATGGGAGCCGGAAGGGGAGCGTTCAGCTTTGCCCGGGCGGGTGCCGGGGGGAGGAAAGGGATGACGCGAGGTGTGTCGAGGGTTCGACCGGCCTGAGCGTCGTACTGGGTGAGGAGGGACACGTGCATGGTGTAGAAGTCGTCCCAGGATCGATGGAGGACGCGGGATGTGTCGTCCGAGAGGTGCAGCTCGACGGTGTATTGGAAGCGGCCGTCCTGCAGCAGCTCATCGTTTTGCACGCGCGCCGTCACCGGGACGGGGAGCTGGCCACCCATGCCTACCCGCGTTCCGCCGCCGCCCCCCATGCCGGGTGACATGATGGATGGAAGGGATGCTTTGCGAACGGACTGGTCCCGAACCGGCGGGAGTCGCTGTTCTTGCTGTGAGTGATGCTGTGGGTGTATTCTACGGGTGGGTGAATGTGGGGAGAGCGGTGGGGAGCGAAGCGGGGTCGGTTCGTCGACCGAAGAGTAGGCGGAGGAATGAGTAGCGGAAGACGCAGCGTCCGAATGATCGTGATCTGAGGCATGGGTATAAGCGGATTGGTGTTTATAGTCGTCGTAGTTTGTCGTCGTCGATGCCGTTGGCGCGGCGGAAACGTGCGATGGTCGATGGTAATCGTAATCGGCATCTGGCTCTCGCGCTTCCGCTGCCCGCGAGTGGTATCGATCCGGCTGCTGCTCAGGTTGCGCGGATGGCCGCGCCTGTTCCTTCGGCGGTCGGAATTCTGGTTTTGCGGCAGCCTTTGGCGTGGCGGAAGCGCCAACTTTGTCCAAGGTGTCAAAGTGGGAGCGCGGCACCAACCCGCGCACCCGCTTAACCGGATCCATCACCTCGTAATAGAAGTCGTCCAGCGCGTGGATGACCTGCCGGAAGGAATGCGATGAACGATTAGACAAGGGGCGATCTGAAGACGTCGCAAGGGGCAAACTCACGAAGAAGAAGTCGCCGCGACGGAACTCGAGCTCGTTGATGAACTGGGCCTTGTAATCCCGGATAGCACGGATGACCATCTTTGGCGGCTGATTGAAAATCTCGGAGGAGTGGGACGATGCCCTCGTCGGCGCTGGTTGAACCGAATTCGCGAGATGATGCTGATGAGGGCGAGGAGCCGCGGCTCCGCCGAAAAGGGACACCATGTCGTTCGAGGGTGCTGAGCTGGTCCACAGGAGGAGGCTGCGCTACGTGTAGCGGTTTGCGGCGGGGTAGGATGCGTTGAGGACGAAATGAAAGGGAGGACGCCGTTGGTTGGGCAGAGGTTATAGTGCAGGGGGTCCCCTTTGCACGAATCGGAGTGTCTGCGCTTGCCTGGGGGGTTGGTGACTCTGGAGGTGTGAACACGAGGTGTGCTCTTATCCCAGAAAATGGGCCTACGGTGCAGATACAGTACAGTAGCACGGCGACAAAGCGGTCCAACAACGGGTTCAGGGTCGAGGGCGACCCATGCAAGCTTTCTCAGCGGGAGCGGACTTGTGGGGTCGGTGAGGGAGTGGGCGTTCGGTACAGGGTACTGCAAGGGAAAAGGAGGGGGGG
>JADGJA010000653.1:0-13133 GCA_027596035.1 Thoreauomyces humboldtii | reverse complement strand
CCCCCCGTCCCCGTCCATCCCCAGACGCCGCACCCTCTCCTCCGCCTCCTCTCGGACCACAACACCCATCTGGACCTCTTCGAGATCGACCAGCTGCTGAGGGAGCGCAGGGCCGTGGCGAAGGGATCCCGCGGCGAGATGGAGGATCGGAGGAGGAGAATGACGAGGAGGAGGAGCGTCAGCGAGGGCGGGGACGCGGGGACGCCCAGGGCGCCGTTGGGATGGGGCGGCTGGTTCGCGGGGATCCTCCTCTGGGGGATCTCGACGGGTGACACTCGGACCATCACCACCACCACCACCACCACCACCGAGTCGTCGTCGTCACCGCCTGCGGAGGACGATGACGCTGCGACACAAGAGTTCGTCATCGACTGGGACAGGCGTCGGGTCGTCCGCGTCGAGGACCTGTCGAGCGGTGGCGAAGGGGAGGGTGGTGGTGATGGTGCGGTGCGACCGTCCGACTCTGGAGGGAACCAAGACGTGGGCACCGCGCAGTTGAGACGACTGCAGGAGGCAGCCGAGGATTACTGGAACGCCGAGGGACGGGTCCCACCTCCTCTCTCCGTGTCGAGGGACGCGAGCAGTCACGACGTGTACGTCGATCTCATCGGTGGACAGACCACCGACGAGGACACGGAGGACGAGGAGCAGCAGACGTTACCTGCACCTTCCTCCTCCATGCCCGTCAGGGATCCCGGCGCCGTCGCGCAGTTTGCAGCGGTGCAGAGAGCCGCCGGGGAGGTGGCAGCGCTCCGCGGCGGACGACCGCCACCCCCGGACCCCGGGTTCGAGAGGCTGACCTACACGCGACACTGGTCCGGAAGGCAGTCGTACGCGCAGCTGGTCAAATCCGTGTTCGCGTCCACGACGACGAGTCGTGCGGGGGACCGAAGGATCGTGGAGGGACGGGAAGGAGGCGGAAAGCCCGAGGAGGAGGAAAAGGAGATGAACGTACTGTAGTCTATCGGAGGCCCCCAGCTTCATTATTTCTGATTCTGAGAAACTTTCTCTATATAATCTGCCTAGATATCACGATGATGAATTGTGTTACCCCTTCTGCTGGCTTACCCGCCGCCCACGAGCCTGTCTTGCGATAACTCTCGCATTGCTGGATTCGAGCGACACGAACGGCATCTTGCTCTGCGGAGGCGTCGTGGGCGGCACCCATCCGACCAACCTCCTCAAGGTGCTCGCGAGGTGGAGGACGACGTTCTCGTTGACGGGATGAGCCATCACGAGAGCGCGATAGACGACCAAAAGCGCCGCTACATCCGCCGCTACCGTGCCAGGAGAAGATGCCGAGGCCGCTGCGGTGAAGGATACGGCGGGCTTTGCACAGGCGAGCACGTAGAGATGTTGGGCTAGGGTAAGAATGTCGTCCCGTGAAGCCGCGCGGGTTGGGGTCGCTGATGAGTGCTTGGCGGCGGTAGGTGTGATGACGCCGAATGCGGGCCGTGTGGAGGTAGATGGTGACGAAGGTGTTGGTGTAGGATCCGTGCTTTTCTCGACATGCGAGCCTTCGACCACAGCAGCAACCTTGCCAGTCATCATTTCTTGCGCCGCCTGGGCGAGATTCAGCAGAGGTCTAAACCGCTCGACGTCCTGCTTGCTTGCATCCTTCTTCGCGTCCTCCATATACTTGATGTGAGCTAGCAGCATTTCCAGTGTCAAAGAATCAGGGGTGATATCCCGTTTCAAGAATTCCTCTCGGAACACCGCTTCCACCGCGTCGGCCACGCTGTGCGCCGTCAAGAGCTTGGCCGACAGGAACTGATTGCAGACGGGAGTGTTTGCGCGACCGACGCGGTGGGCATCCTTGTAGATCTTCGCGACCGCCTCCATGGCGACGGTGGCGTGTTCCACCTGGTCCAGTTTCGCTGCCTCTGCGCTCCTGAACCTGATCTGAGAACGCATTGCCGAGACGAGGCATCCGTGATCGGGCGTGATGCTCCTGCGTCGCATCTCCCAGTACCATCTCGCCGCGCCGTCGGCGTCCCCGAGCTTCTCATGGGCTCGGATCAGGGATCGATAGGTCAGTCGATTGGGGGTGACGCCGTTGGCGAGGAGATCGTCGTAGCATTGCTTGACTCGCTTGGCGTCCCCTGCTGCGCCGTAGGCGTTGATGAGGACAGAGTAAGGACTGGCGGAATGGGCGACGCCGAACTCGTACGTCATGCGCGTAAAGTACTCTTCGACCTTTGGCAGGTCGTTCTGCTTGCGGAAGCCGTTCATGAGGGTGGTGAAGGTGACGGCGTCGGGATTCACGCCATTTCCTGGCATGGCATCGAAGACCGCGACCGCGGCGTCGAGGTTGCCGTCGGCAACGAACATGTCGATGAGCGTGTTGTTGGTGAAGATGTCGGGAGCGCAGTGGGATCGCCAGTCCTTGGAGTCGGCGTCCTCCCGCATACGGGCGACGACGGCCAGAGCTTTGTCCTGCTGTCCGGTCTTGGCGTACGCGTCCACCAGGACGTTGTAGGTGATGATGTTTGGCATGATGTCGTTGGCGTCCAGCTGGGCAAGCAGCACCGTCATGGCGTCCGTGTTGCGCTCCTTGCGGAAAGCCATGAGGAGCGAGTTGAAGACCTTAATTTGAGGCTTGTCGCCCGTGGCCATCCACCGTTCAGTAAGCTCAACGCATCCGCCGACCTGTCCGGCGGCCGCACGTGCCTTGATGAGTGCGGCGTACGTGGTGGCGTCCGGGACGAGGTCCGTCCTGGCGACGAGAGCGCCGTACACCGTCTCGGCAGATGCGAGAGCCCCATCCCTGACGTAGAGTTCGATGGCGGCATTGTAGAATGCGACGGGCGGGCTCGTCCTTCCCGCGTCCACGTCCTCCATGACCAAGCTCCAGACGTCGTCCATGGCCGACGTGTTCTGGCGTCTGGCGTAGGCTCGCAGGAGGACGGTGGCCACGTCGGCGTACGTGAGTGTCGGGACGTCTTCAGCGGCCTCGGCAACGTCCGCCCGGTCGCCTGACCGCGACCTGGCTGCCCGGTAGGTCGAGAAGAGGGATGCCAAGGCCTTGAGCTCGGGATCGCCGGGCACCCAGGCGGCGTCGGCCAGACGCTCCCCGTTACGGGCGATCAGGCCGGCCAGGTCCGCCGAGTCCAGGAAGGCCGTGGCGTTCTTGGCCCTCAACGCGCGGTAGTTGGCCATGGCGACGGTCAGGTTCTGGTCCTTGACGGCGCTACGCAGGACGTGGACGGCGCGCTGGACGTCCACGGGAGCGTTGGCGACCGAGGAGGCGGGCCTGTAGCCTGGATGCATGTCCCTTTCCCGCCGTTCGCGTTCCGCCAGCCTCTGCAGCTCCTGCTGGACCTTTGCGGCGGCACGAGCTGCACGGACAGTTATGGAACGGGTGGTGGAGGGAGGAAAGCGTTGCAGACGGCTGCAGGTGCTCGTCGCGCTGGCGGCAGTGGTGATGGAAGGACGAAGAAGCAGGCAGGAGGCGGCTGTCGTCCTCGAGGAGACGGCACTCTGTGGGAGCATGACGGCGTGTGTCGCGTTGACAAGGTGACTCGGCAGCAGACTCCCGATGCAGAAACCTCGGAAGGGATATGATCGGGAAATGGGGAAGGTGGGGAAAGAATTGCAAGCGACGGAGAGACAGCCAGAACGGCGAGAGAGATCAGAGAAGAGAGAGAGAAAAGGGAAGAAAATGTAAGATGAGTCACACGCACTGCTCTTTTAAGCTCTTGTCGAATACACACAAAACATCACATCTCTCTCTTCTCTCTCTCCGCTTGGGCCGTCCTCCCTCCCTCGATCCCTCCCTCGTGTCCACCAGCAGCACAGGCACGGGTACTTGTAGGTATTCTTCTCGAGTCTGTTCTCCATATTTTTCGTCGTAGTTTCGACCGAGCCTCTCCCCCACTTCTCGCTCGGCAAATGGCAGCTGCCCCCGGTACCGTTCGTCCTCCGTCGGCAAGTACCGGCAACAGGATCCCAGTCGGAATCCTAGGAGCAACAGGAACCGTCGGCCAGCGCTTCATTCAGCTGCTGGACGCCCATCCCATCTTCTACATCGCCGCAGTCGGTGCCTCTCCTCGGTCCGCTGGCAAGCCCTACAGGGAGGCGGCTGCTCGTTCCTGGAAACAGAGCACGCCCATCCCCGCAGAGATCGCCTGCCTCGTCGTCCAGACGTGCGATCCCCAGCACTTTTCCTCGTGTCAGGTGGTCTTCTCGGGATTGGACTCGGACGTCGCGGGCGACATCGAGCTGGCCTTCCTCAGAAACGAGTTCGCCGTCTTCTCCAACGCAAGGAACCATCGCATGGACCCGTTGGTCCCCCTCGTCGTGCCCCTCGTCAATCCACACCACCTCGCCATCATCCCCCATCAGCGCTCCGTCCACGGCCTCACCCGCGGCTTCCTCGTCACCAACGCCAACTGCGCCACCACCGGTCTGGTCGTCGCCCTCAAGGCCCTTCAGGACGCCTTCGGTCCCCTCTCGCGCGTCGCCGTCACCACCATGCAGGCCATCTCGGGCGCTGGCTACCCGGGCGTCGCCAGTCTCGACATCCTCGGGAACGTCGTCCCCTACATCTCGGGCGAGGAGGACAAGCTGGAGACGGAATGCGCAAAGATCCTGGGCGGTCTCGACCAGGCCAACGCCTCCTTCGTCGCTCCCGCGGGCCTCCGCGTCTCGGCCAGCTGCTTCCGCGTCCCCGTCGTCGACGGACACATGGAGAGCGTCATGGTCGAGTTCGTCGAGAGGCCACCCCCCGCGCCCGAGAAGGTCGTCGCCGCCCTGCGAGCCTACACCTCCCAGGCCCAGACCCTCCGAGCCCCGACGGCTCCACCCCATCCCGTCGTCGTCAGGGACGAGCCGGATCGGCCGCAGCCTCGCATGGACATCATGGAGGGCAACGGGAACGCCGTCGTGGTGGGAAGGGTCCGGTCGTGCAACATCCTCGACGTCAAGTTCACCCTCCTCTCGCACAATACCATCCTGGGCGCCGCCGGAAGCAGCATCCTGAACGCGGAGATCGCAGTCGCACAGGGATACATCACGAGAGAATGATGATGCCGACCCGCCCCACCCTGAAAAAAGTCCTTCGCGTGACCCACACTCGAACTCGGCTACACCTGCACGTTCGTCGTTTTTCGTTTTCAACTACAGCATTGCAAGTAAGGGGGTTTGCCTTCTCCTAGATCCCGAGTCATGCGAACGCAGGGGCCGCATCACGCCATTCTCAATCGGTGTCCTTGGATGGAAAAAGCGGCGTATCCTGCCGGGAGACCAGCATAGAAGGGATATAACAGAGTGCTCGAAGCATCCCCTCGTGGTGTCCTAGATGCGGAGAAGGTGCATGCTGCTTCTGGTTCCTAGGGTCGTCTGGCCCTGCGAACGGGGTTGGCGCCTGGTTTCATAGCTGTACTACGATCCCCGCAGGCGAGCGCTGGCGGATCGTCGGAGCAACCGTCTCGTGACGGACAATAGATGGCCAGTGTAATCCGTTTCGGTGTCTGACGAAGAAGGGATGGTCAAGAGGACACAGCTTGCGCGTGCACCATCTACAGAGAGCGCAGAAAGCAAGCGCGCGGTCGGAAGGGCTGCTCTGACCCGAGGGCAGGTCCGCCCTCTGACGCGCGAGGTGTTCCGTCTCACGCATCAGTTTGGCAAGAACTTGCTGTAGTAAAAGTCCTTCGTCTGAGCTTCGAACAGTTCCTGCGTGCTCTCCGGCAGCTCGTCCACCAGCTTAGCCGGGGCCCCTCCATAGACCGAGAAGCTCGGCACGACCGTGTTGGGCGGCACCACGGCGCCGTCGAGAATCCTGCAGCAGTCCTTGATGACCGCAAAGCGACCGATGACGGCGTCCCTTCCGATGTGGACGTAGCTTCCGACCTGAGCAGCCTCGACCACGGCGCCCTCGCCGATGTAGACGTGGTCGGCGATCTTCATCGGGTAGTAGTTGAACACCCCCTTGTAGGTCTTGTAAGGGGGTCGGATGACGCTCCGTTCTCCGAGGAAGCAGTACCGACCGATGGCGACGACCACGGCGTGGCCTGTCCCCGTGCGACGAAGGTCGCCGCGCACCATGCAGTCCCGCTGGATGATGGTCTTGCCGCCCAGGACAATGTTCTGGGAACCGCAGATGATGGACTTGCGAGAGACCTTGTTGCCCGTGTCCGTCTCGATGAACTCTGCCTTGTCGTAGCGAAGGATCTGAGATTCCATGTCTGAGGACGGTCAGGCTGACTTGGAGGAACGGAGGAGGACCCAGGAAACCAGATTAGTCGAAACGGGAGTCCCGCGAGAACGGTGGATTTCGGACGCTTTCGGACACAAGCGGACGGTGAGCGCCTAGGTGAGCGCGGATGGCCCCACCTGCGCCCTTCCTTCCCGTCGTCGGACCGCTGAACCATGTCGCAACATCCTCCACTCCATCAACGCTCGCTATCTTTACTCGTCGCCTGCTGCGATTGGCTTCCAGACTAGGAACACCATGGTCGACCTCAAAGCACTTCATCCGTATCACCCCGCCGGTCTAGACCTCCCCCACTACAAGGCCCCAACACTGACCACCGTGACCATCCTCGCCATCTTCTTCGCCTTCGTCGCGGTCCTCCTTGCGGTCTCGTACACGGCAGTCTCGACGACGAAGCTCCCGCGAACCCGCCGTCTTCTCTTCCTCTGGTTCGTCACCTGCGGCTTCATCCACTTTGGCCTCGAAGGTTACTTTGCTTGGAACAGCACCGCGATCGCCGGGCAGGACCATGTCCTCGCTCAGCTGTGGAAAGAGTACGCTCTGAGTGACTCGCGGTACATGAGCAACGATTCTTTTGTGGTCATCATGGAAAGCGTCACTGCGGTATGCGCTCCCTTCCTTTTCTGCGAGTTACGGCACTCTTTGTCCCTAAGAGATCTGATCTCGTTTTTTTTTTTTTTGGTTTGTTCAGTTCGTCTGGGGACCGCTATCCTTCCTCACGGCCTACCTCATCTTCACCGACTCTCCGGCGTCGCCCATCTTCGAGTTCCTCGTCTCGACCGGTCAGCTCTACGGCGACGTGCTCTACTACGCCACCACCCTGTTCGAGGGTTCCCCGCACTGCTCACCCACCACCTTCCACTTCTGGTTCTACTTTGTCGGCATGAACGCTCCCTGGATCGTCATCCCCAGCGGCGTCATGCTGTCGGCCGGACGGAGGATGACGGCCGCGGTCACCGCTACCCACGGGAAGGGTCGCAAGAAGACGCTATGAAGTGGACAGTGGGAGTTTTCGCTGATTCCGTCGAATGCCATTGTCCTTTATATCATCATCTCGCCTACGAGCGGTGCCTTGGCACACCGCTGAAGCAGCAATAGGCTTCAATGATGCTTTCCGGCTGCTTACCATCTTTAGGTCTGCGTGTGGGGGAAACCGTATTACTTGTAAACGAGTTTTGTTGTTCGTGGGGGATCGAAGTCAAGAGTAGCAACTAATCGGTACACAAAACGATCGTCACAATCCATCGAACAACCAGTCTTTCAGGGCATGAATTCTATTGTACAAGGGTGGACGGGTACAAATGGGGCGCCTTTAGAACTTGGAGAAGGACTTGGCGCCTTTGATGATCTTCTTCTGGACGCGGAGGACGTTGAAGCGGACAGTCTTGGACAGAGGCCTGGGAAAAGAGGGGTCAACCAACGGCAAGTTCCGAGGAGACGTATGTATGACTTACCTGCACTGGCCGACAGTGACAACGTCTCCGGTCTCGACACCGATGAAGCAAGGGCTCATGTGGGCCGACAGGTTCTTGTGGCGTTTCTCGTATCGGTTGTACTTGGAGATGTAGTGGAGGTACTCACGACGGATGACGATGGTGCGCTCCATCTTGCCAACGGACACGACGGGTCCCGAGAGGATACGTCCGCGGATGGACACCTTGTCGGAGGTGAAGGGGCACTTCTTGTCGATGTAGTGGCCCTCGATGGCCTCACGAGGGGTCTTGAAGCCAAGACCGACATCCTTGTACCATCGCTTGACGGTCGTCTTCTTCTTGCCGAGAACCTTGGGGTTCTGGAAGATACCGACCTGCGTCTGGAAAGCCTTCTGGATCTGTGGTTTGGTGGGGAGAGGAACCGATGAGTCTCTCTTGTCCCACGGATCGACCCGCGCTCGGTCGCAAAACAATCCCGTCCTGTCTCCTTGTTCCTGCCTCGCGCCGAATTCGGGTGCCCCCGAAACAGCATGGCCGTTCTCCTGATAAGCTCGCCCTCTTCAAGTCACTCGTGTGACTCCTGCGTACTGTCCGTTGCCTTCCGCAGCATTCACACTGCCAGACTTGAATTCATCTCGAGTCCTTTTCCGCAGCTCCTATCCGAAGCCAAGCCATCTGACCATGCTGAGCATCGCTATCTCGTCCACCCACTTCGCCGTAAATCCGAGCAGAACTTCGCCATTGCCATTGAGCGAGTCGGGTGAGTCCCTTCTGTGCCCTTCCGCTGCCGTTTTTCGATCGAAAGCGGTCATCTCAAAAATACTAGTCGTTGCTGCTGGTCGTTGCGAGCGGATGCGGTGGGGGTGGCTGATCGTTGCAGACTCTTCCTACCTGAATGTCCATGGTTGATGTGATGCAGCCCTTCGGGAATGTAAGAGGGGGAAAGAGGCAGGGGAAGGCGAAGGGGGAAAGAAAAAAAGGGCCAGAGGGTCGACTTGGGGAGCCGGTCGCACAAGCAGTCAACCTACGGCCAACCCTGACCCTATCGATATGCCTTTACCCCGCAAGGATGCAGGAGTCATCAGCATGACAAGCACGCAGAGTGCTTTCACGACGTCTTTGAGATAGCATTTCCGGTGCTGGGGATAGAGTCTGCGAAGCATTCACCTGGCAGCGCTTTGCTGCGAGCCTTGTGGGTTTGAGGCAGTTAAACGGTAAAGCGTCGCACAGATACTGACATCTTCTCCCGTTGTTCTCCAAAAAACGGGCATACTGCAAACGTATGCAACATATCTGATCTGGCGTTCAGAAGACAAGTATGGCCTTGCAAGTCTGCTCCCCTACAGCCCTTTCTAGCATGAGGACGGGCCCGGACAATCAATGGCTGGCACCCGCCAGCGAGTTGTCTGTCAAATTTTGAACTGGCCGCCCCCCGGCAGCTTGCGGCTTCAAACTCTCACCTCTCACCACAGAGTCCTTGGAGCGAGAAGCTGTCGCAACTTCAGATTAGTTCGGGTAAACTATGATGATGTCGTTCACCTATCTTTCCATTTCCTGACCGACATGATTGAAATTGGTTCTGCAGTCAGCGGCTGTCCGACGCTACTTTCCCTCGCGTGACAGCCAGCCTTATCGGTGGATCGAGTATCGTTAAAGCGAGCTGCAGGCTTATTTCCAGAAAGTCTGCTGCGCTCTTCAGGCTATACGGATCCGTGACAAAGACACCTCTGTTTGGGCGGGAAACATGTTCCCGCTTGTGGCGGGACGCTTTGATATTTGACTCGGGGCGTGCCGCAGGACTGAAGGGGTTTCGGGGGACCCGATCCAGCTTTTGTTTGTCATGCCGGGCAGATCCGAGGATTTCGCATGGGCCAAGTGATGGCGGGAAGCCATCGTCACTCGTGACCGCATGACGATGAAGCTTCAAGCGCCTTTGCGCTTGTGTACGGGTTTTCTCTAAACTCCGCTGCTCGTCGTTCAAGCCTGTCTAATTTGCAAACGCCCTTAGTCAACTGGGCCATAGAATTAAACGCCAAGTCCGGGACAGAGCCGCATATTATAAAAGGAAAAAAAAAGAGCGAGTCAAAAAGGCGAGAGGGGATGTGTGCGCAGGTGTCCTTACAATCGGCCGACAGGCCAATGAGCGTCCGTGGGAATATAGGAGATTTATGCCGCTAACGAGACTCGAGGCTCGAGGCAAAACGAGCATGCGAGCCGATCCAGTCTGGAAGCAGGGGCTGGTTGGGAGCCCGAGGCTGAATAGAGCGTGAGCGTGTGGGGACGCGCATCATTGCCCGTCTTCGACCAGAACACTTTCCATAGGCACGACCATGGACAGCGAGTCCCGCTCGCCAGTCCGTCGGCTCTTGAGGATGGCCTCGTTCCACATTCCCGACTGCTCGCGGACGCTGCATTCGCTCTTGCCCGATGAGAGCATGTTGACATCGTCCAGGACCACAACGTCGAGAAGCTTGTACTCGCTGCCTGACGAGTGAACCCATCCGAGACTGGAGGCTCGGGCGAGGTGACGTCTCGAGAACATGTAGATGACCGTAGAGTAAAGCGCCCCAACGACAAGGTCCGCCATGTAGTGGTGACGAAGGTACATGGTCGCCCACCACTGCCAACATACGTAGAACATGAACACAGACCCGAGCCGGCGGGAAAAGTGCATGGCAAAGATCATGATCAGGACGGCGAAGCCAGAGTGGAGCGATGGCATGGCGCCAAAGACGAGCGGAGAGTTGTTGAATGCGTTGCTGTACATGTGTGTGCCGAAGAGTTTATCTACGCGCGCGAGGCCGCCAGGATTCCCGGGCATGGTATAGTTGGCAGGTGCGAAGCCGTACAAATCGTTGTACCCTGCGGGGAGAAGTGCCCTGTCAGAATGATGCATCGAGCGACGGGCAGTAGACCATGAGGCCGAGTTACGTACATGGGGCTGCCGTTGGGCAAAGGACTTGCGTCACTACACCCAGAATGTTTTGTACCCCAAACGCCTGGGCGAAAACGATGGCGGTCTTGACTCCAGCGTGATACCATAACCAGAGGACGAAGATTGCTGGAGAAATGTAATGCAGAAACCCGTAAGGAATGAAGGCGAGGACGTCGCCAGCGGTAGACGTGACGGCGGCAAGATCCCTCAGGCCTCGCAGAACAAGCGGTATGAAGACGAGAAGCGTCGAGAGGTGTGATCCCGAGACAAGCCATCCACTTGCGACGAGGATGAAGCAGAACGAGAGAAGGCCGAGAGAGTTGTCGAAGAGAAGCTCGTCAAGAGCTGGAAGGACATCGACCGATATGACCGGCCGCCACGAGGATGGGATGAACTGGGCGCAGGTGAACAGTACCAGCCATATTGCTATTGGCAGTGCGGCGAGAATTGCCTGCTTGAGAAAGCGGCACAGAGGAGAACAGACGCCGTCGGTCGAGTGGAAACATCCGCGAGGTCGGAGAAAGCACAGCTTTCGCAGGTATGTTGGCGCAGGCATGTGACGGATGCGAGCCGCCAAGGGACGAGGGCGAATAGCGGGGAAAGCGACGATGATGGGCCGTCAGGTCACCGGCGGCGATACGGACCCAGATACACCTGTACTCGACGACGGCGTAATGCCCAGACTGCCGGACGGGAGGATGCGCAACTGCGAGGGAAAGGATTTGATGGTGCGGTGCGAGGCGGGGAAGAAAGTGGGGGTTGGCGGCGGTGGTGTTTGCGTCGCGCTTTTTCATTTGTCCCGCCTGCTGCAAGGGAAAGAAACCCTGGCCCCAGCTGCCCAAAAGGAAGCGGGAACAAACCGACACGCCGGAATCAGACCCATGGTCGCGTGCAAAGGAGAGGCTCTGGAGGCTTCGGGTACGAGCGAGGGATGACAGTATCATATGTTGCAGGTTATCCGAAAGGAACTCGTTACGGTGTACTGTATGAAAATGGGGAACATGTACAGTGTGGTCTATGTGTACTTTTGGCTATACGACGTGTCATCGACCGGCCCGCATCAGCAGCTCGTTAACAGCATCCTCCAAATCCTTGTCGACATGCCTAAGGTGTGTATATACCCCTTCGACGGCTGTCGCGGCGTTCTCGGTCCCGCTCCTCTCCAAATATTCAATGAGGGCAACCATCCTCCGTGCCGTAGTCTCGTTGTCTGCACGCCGCCCCGGGGGAACCTCTTCGGATAAGGCTTTGGCGATGCCAGCATCGTCCCCGCGGACCACGAGTCGCTCGAGATGCCTCGAGAGGCGTGCAGGAAACGGAGGCAATGCGAGACGGTCTAGGACATTTTTCGTTGCGTTTACCGTTTCGTCGTCCGTTCCCGTCATCAGGACGACCCGACACCTCTCGATCGTCTCGACCGAGCAGTGAATGTCAAGGCGATCGAGCAGCTTCAGAAATCGGCGAGCCTCCGTCGTGTCCGTTTTAACGAGCAGTTCGTCCAAGGTTGGGTCTATCCATCCCGTCTGGCGCATCTCGCCAGGGTATATATCGTCACAGAACCGATGCACCCTAGCATTGTGAGCGTGCTGAGGGACAGCCCGCGGAAGGCGCGTGGTAGATACTGCGTTCCACTTCTGAACATCGCCGGGCAGGGGAGGCAAAGAGGCGGGAGGTCCTCTGCGGATGCGAGGCTTAACTCGCAAGGCGCGTGTCCAGGCGTCCCGGACCGTCGTCGCTCCGACAGATCCGTACTTTCTGGTTTTCCGAACGATCCCCATGACGCTTTCGGTATCGCCTTGCTCGAAGCCTGCAATAATGCAGCCTGCCAGTTCAGCAGCCTCGAGTCGTCGTTCCATCCCGGCTACGATGCCAAAGTGGCGGGAATAGAACCCCAGCTTGCTGTATGCATGCAAAAGAGCTCGCGCCATAACGTCGCCAGTGTCCGGTACCCCAGAATCTGTCATGTGGTCCGCAAACTCTTGAATAAGAGCAAGTCGCCTGCCCACCGACACGCCCCCGGTTTCAGCAAAGTGTTTAACGACCGCCGCGTACATACACGCCGAGGGAGTGAGGGGCGGACTGTAAAGAGTCATAGCAGATCGCCATGCCTGAGCATGCACCTGGGGACCCCCATAAGAAGGCGGTGGCGAGAAATCCTCAAGCTGCGGTTTGATTGATTGGGTCTCCAAGATGCGACTTCGTGGTTGAAGAAAGACATCGCCGCTAGTGGACGCCAAAGGTGCGGTGACAGAGGGGGGAGGGAGCGCGAAAAGCTGAGATTGAGCGACGGCAGGACGCTTCGGTGGAGTAGGTCGGCGGGTAGACGGCTGCTTTGAGACTTTGGGTTCGTAGAGAGGTTTCTGTTTCGTCCAGAGAAAGACTGGCAGTGCGGGAGGCACACGGCCTTTCATGTGATACTCGGACGTTGGTGCACACGAAGCAGTCCCATCGCGTGGGGCTCGGAACAGCTCAATGACCTCTTGACTTGAGAGAAGACGGCGCGAGAGTCCTGAATGATATCGATCCTCTGGGGCTGAGATGGTTGTGGGGG
>JADGJA010000652.1:0-13173 GCA_027596035.1 Thoreauomyces humboldtii | reverse complement strand
GTACCGACGCTTCGGGGCAAGCCCTGGCGGGTGGTGACTACAAGAAACCATGGTACGGGTATAACCATACGACAAGGGCAATCTCGTAGTCATCCGCAAAGACCTTTGTGACGGCGGCCGTGATCAGGTCCAGGAAGGCGTCGTCGGTGGGAACGTCAGCTGGGAGTGCTTTCAGATCGATGTCGAGGTACGGTTTGCATGGTCGTCCCTCTGGGATCAGCTCGTAGAGATGATTGCTGACACATTTCGGCGTCGATATCTTCAGGGCCTTCCAAGCTGCATCCCAGTCTGTGTAACTTCCATAGCGGTTCGTGCCCTTTCGACCCTCCTTGATCTCCCGAGCAGTCAATGGTCTGTGCGAGACGAGTTCGCACTGGTGGCCTCTGACAAGCGCCTGCTCCTTCATTTCCGCTTGCGAGCCGTATCCAATGAACCACTGAGCCCCGCCGAAGTTGACATGGGTCACCTTCTTGGCCATCTGAATGCTTTATGTCATTATCACCAGAAAACAATTGATGCGCCAGAACGCACAGTAAAAATAAACAAATAATAACAACACTTACCATCAGGCACTATGCCAATGGTGGATTACTTCTATTTGGTGGATATTGAGCTCTTGGGAGAAGTGCGACACCTCGAGTTTCAGACGATCACGGCGCTGTGCAAAACGCTGAATATCACACCGCAGACTGCGCGAAAATGGATCAATCAGCCAGAGCGGCCAAGGAGGCATCGAGTGGACGTGAAGCGCGTGTTCAAACCTGGTGCAGAAGAACGGCGACGAGTTCGAATGCAGGAGAAAATGTGAAGAGGAACTTTGAGAGGAACAAAGCGACACGCGTAGACGCGTGTGCTGGCAAAGGAACCGCCCAGTTACGCGCCCCCCCCCCCTGGTCTCCATGGCAACAGCGCGCAGCAGGGTATTCAAATCCATTTCCTCGCGACATTCCCCCAACGACATTCCCCCAACCCTTCACCACAACCGAATCTTGAACAAGTTCACTTCCCGTACTCTCTTTTCTTCACCATGCCAGGTACCACTATCTCTGTCAACGTAAGCGACCAACGCAGCGCCAAAGCCCTTACCGATCTCATCAGCGCATACAAAAACTCTACTTCAAGGGACGTCATTACCCCCGAAGACGTACAGCTTCGCTTCCGCAGCTCCTTGACATCATTCCTGACCTACCAGCCTAGTTTAGAGGCAATTGAGGAGCTCGTCAACATCGTCCACTTTGGCCTTGACATGGAAAAGCATGTGATCGCCTCAGTGAGATCGTCCCTCAGATCCCTCAAATAAAAAATCCACCCTTCACCAAACTCGCCCCTTGTATACCCCGTTTGAATAGTTTCAATAAAACATATCTCTTGTGCTCTCACTCATCCCGCTCAAAAAACGTAGACGACGAGAAAAAGTCTCGCCACAGTGAGGTCAGGTTAGTATATAGAGACTATATGTTTGATTGCATGACCTCAGTGTGGCGGCCCTTCACCCGCCGTGACCATTCTCCTGGACCCCGTCTTCAGGGGCTGAAAAGAATGCAAGAGCATAAGTGTATTTTGAAGGGGCAGAACAAGCGAGGGCCTTGAAAACGCGTGTCGCCTTGGGGCAACTCTCGCCACAGTGAGGTCAGGTTAGTATATACAGACAATGTGTCTGATTGCATGACCTCACTGTGGCGGCCCTTCAGTCGCCTTTCAACTAAAACGAGACAGGGGCTCATGGGGCTGAAAGACTGTATGGGTTTACCTGACGTTTCATGGGGGGCAAGAAGCGAGTGCGACGCATCACTGTCCAATTCCGTACGACCCTGCTCACATTTCTTCCCCTGTACGAGACGCGAAAAGCCTAATGAACTGCTGCGCCACTCCGCGGTCCGCTCAGCTATTCCGCTTCTGCGTAGGGTTCAGGCAGAAACCCTAGCTACCAGGTATTACACTCCTACGTACGCAGAAGCGGTATATCTTAGCTATTACACCTACACCTGTCGCAGTGCATGTATAGTCGGGACTATACATGCACTGCGAGACGAGGAGGATTCCTTTTTGTTAGGGCCCGCAGCGGGCGCCTCCTCCTGTTGATTGTTTTGCGGGATCCATGGCGATGAGATATCGAAGCTTGCGTCGTCCGGGGTTGCGAGAGTAGGGATGGGAGACAGCGGTTTGCCCGCGGGGTTTAGCACCGGGTCAAGATCTTCACGGTACAACGCCGGAAGCGTCTCGTTTGGGTCGATACCGTCGTTGGCGGGGCTCTCAGATCGAGACATGTCAGGGTTCGATGGATGGATGAATGGATGGATGCCTGAGGTCTTCAGGGCATTGCTACCATGTGATAATACTATGTTGCTGATTGTAACCAAGTTCATCTCCTAAGGCGAGGGGAACTTGTACGTCCGCCGGCCGCGGTGGCTGTGCTGGTTGATCGGGGACCACATGTTGGAATTAAATCGACAGTGGTCCCTCGAAAGTGGCTTCTCGACAGTGGCTTCTGTCCTTTGGAGGGCCTTGACCTCCGTGCCTCCCATATGACGCACTGTGACTCATAGCACCTTAACAGGTTCCGTCCAAGTGGCGGGTGAATGTGACGGGAGTCTTCCCTTACCATACAAGCGGTCGGTGGACCCGCTGTACTTCTCGAGTTTCCCGCTCAGAAGCTCCACTCGGCGGTCGAGGTCTCGTTGTTCCTCGCGGATGGCGCTCCCGCGCAAGTTCCTGAGCCTCCTTGGCTTGTGCAGACTGCTCGGGGCGAGTAGTAGGAACTCCTCGGCTAGGGCAATGGCCACGTTGGCCCACCTAACGGTCTCCTTGCGTTCCCCTCTCAAGCGTCGGTTGGCAACTTTGCGGAGCAGTTGGGCGTTGCGCACTTCCGCAGCCTCCTCCTCCTGAATGTGTCGTGCTTCACGGTCCCGTTCCTGTGCAGCCCGATGCTCCCGGTCCCGGCGCTCCTGCTCTCGGCGCTCCTGATCCTGGCGTTCCCGGTCCTGGTATGCTCCAAGGATGCGCGCAGGAAGCGAGCAGTATAATGATAATTGTATGTGGTTAAGGACAGATGGGATATGGGGAAGGTGTTAACGTCGGAAAGCTAATCCATCACGGGGTCACTCCAAGGATCTGCAGCCTGCGTTCCAATTCCTCGACGCGGTTCCGTAGTGCAACGTTCTCGGTGTGCAGAGCTGCGCTGCTGTCCTCGCTTGTATCAGCGAGCGACAATATGGAGGCGTCAAGAGATTCCACAACCCCGGAATCGTGTTTCTGCTGAAGAGTGGTACGTGGCACGTAATGATGATGGTGAGGGGCAAGCTTTGGCTCCGCAGCGGCGAGGAATGTGCACAGATCGGCAGCGGAGGGCCTCGCCTCTGGGCGCTCTTGCATGAGTCGAGGAATCCACTGAGCACAACACATCGATGAATCTGATGTCGAAGCCGGAACGGGTTCAGCCCCATTGGAGGCGCGCAGCTGTTGAAGTGTCCTAGCTCGTTCCATGGCAGTCGAAAAGGGATATAGGAGTTCGAAGAGGATAATGCCAAGCGAGTACATATCGCTGGCCGGTGTGTATGGGATCGAAGGGGTAGGTGCGAGCTGCTCGGGGGAAGCATACGTGAATGTCCCAACGTTGGCGGTGCGGTCAGAGTGGGCCGAGTGAGAACGCTTGCTGCTAGCGTTCCAACAAGCCTCTCCTAGAGATACGTCACTCCCTGGAGGTGAACTCGTTTTTTTGGCTAGTGGATGTATTGACGTTTCCTCTGTGGACAAGGGCTCCTCCGCAGTCGATGTGATAATGTCTGAAGCAGTTACGAGCCCAAAATCGCCGATCTTCCAAGCTCCTCCGCTGCCGGGGTTCGACGTATCTGCCTTCCAGTAGATATTCTTCGGCTTGATATCCCTATGAATGCATCCCATCGCATGAACATATAGCAGACCGTGAACGATGTCGCGAAAAATCACGAGGGCAGCCCTTTCATCGAGGGGTGTGGCGGAGTGAGCACATCGTTGGTTCCGCGCACGTATGAAATCTTGTAAAGTGTCACTGCAAAGTTCCATTTGAATGAGCAGAGTGAGGCAGTGGGGACGAACGGAGTGCAGACTGCTAGACAAGGGTGAGGGGTTGTGAACCCTATTCGAAGAGTCGAAATTTGACCCGGACTTTGAAAGGGTCGAGGCCATTGTAACCGATGATGCAGAATCGATGCTGTAATCGTCTATCTCGCCAGTGTCAGCGTCGCTTGGAGCCGCACTCGCAAAGAACCGGTTGTCCCCAGTTACACGGCGAAGATTCGCTGAGTCCTCTTCCGGTGCCTCGGGTCTCTCTTGATTGGTGGTTTCGGAATGATGCACTTTAGCCACCCGTTTGTCATCGTCTAGCATACCTTGGCCGACACCATCGTTGGATGTATCTGCGAATACGATTTCCACACCGCTTTCGCTGGGCTCCATGGTGTGCGAGGGCTCATCGAATCCGTCCTCATCAGACACGTCCGTATGAAGTTCCGTGATGCGTTGTTGGTAGCGCCGGAATGAGGTTTGACCACCCAACGGACCGCCCCCTCCAACAACCAGTCCCAGGCGACCATCACGGATTGGCCCCGGTCGCTCAGGTGGAGGGGCCCTGCGATGTGGGTCGTCTGGTGGTAGGTCCTCCACCCAGCTGGCAAAGTATCTAACGACGTTTGGATGCTGAAGTCTAGCCTGAAATTTGACTTCCCGGAGTATTCGTTCGAGGGTACTGCTGCCCATTTTCAATCGGATCTTTTTGATCGCATACTCGCTACCGTCCAGTCGGTTGAGTGCGCGGTAGACGCGGCCGAACGCGCCTTTCCCGAGGAGCTGCATCTGTTGAAAGTCTTCCTCGTATCGGGAGGATGCACTATCCCAAACCGATGCAAAGGAGCGGCCCGCGGGGGAACCGTGCGGGATGAGCGGAGAGACGCCGCTGCCCGGAAAATGTGGAGAGGACCGTCCGCTGACCAAGGATGTCTCCCCGGCTAGACAGGGAGGGGTGTTGTGCAGATCCTGATCGCGAATGGCATCCATCGCGCGCACCACAAGATCCCGGAAGGCGCGTTTGTAACTGCCGCGCACGGTGCTGAGCTCGTCCAGAAAATCGTCCTGGTTCAGTATGCCCATGGAGTGAAGCTGTTTGCAGATGACATAGAACAGCCTGCGGTTGCGCTCCGGAGACTCGTCGTACAGCGCGCAAAAGTTTTCGAGCATGGACACGAGAAGCAGGCGACCCTGACGACGGTCCTGATGACGACGTTTTACTGACGAGGTGCGACGAACGACAGCATCGTTGCCGTTCGCATGTGACGATCCTATGGAATCGGTATCGGAAGAAGAGCTCGTTGCGTCGGTAGGCGAGTCTTCAGCCAAGGTCCGCGAGTGCGCACGGTCGGCGTCTCCTTCATCGCTGTCTGCTGCAAAAACCGTCAACCATCTCTGACACCAGGATGCGACGCGAGGGCCCGCCCGTACGTACCTTCGGGGGGGAGATCAGCTCCGAATAGGTTTGATCGGTGACTGATGAGCTCGGCGAACTGCTTGTAAGGGTTGGTATTGAGAGTGTCGCGTTGGTTGTGCGGTGCCATTTCCCGAAGGAACCGCCATCGGCCAGGTAACCAAGGTAGGGGGAAGAAGGGGTCCAAGTGGAGCTGCTGCTGCGCAGGACGGCAGAGGCTGAGAAAAGACCAGATGGTGCCTGGGCAGCTGCCGCGTTGCAAGTAGTATGAATCCTATTCGCGATTGTAATGACAAGGGGGTTGCTACGTGTAGCCAGAGCTGCGACCTTGACGTTTGATGGACAAGGTCCCCAAGTGCTGGGTCTCAAAGGGTGTCTTTTTCCCACATTTCCCACGGACATCCACCCCGGTCCCAACCACTACACTACCCTTCCGACTTTCCAACGGAGCAGAATAGAGTTGCTGCCAAGTGATCCGTCTTCCTGTCTGCCTCTGCTGGTCTCTCAGTGTCCGTCCCAGCACGATGCCGTCCACTGGCCCCAACAACCTCCCGGACCTCTTTGACACCTGGGCTGCCCGTAACTGCCCTTCGGACACCGCCCTGCGACAGCGCGCCGACGTTCTGCGAGAGAGGGTTCAACAGATCGTGGATCCGATGCCTGGTCTCAACAACGTAGAGTTGCGCGGGTCCCTGTGGAAGAAGACGGATGGCCCCGGCAGTGACATCGACCTGGTCATCCAGGTCAAAAGATCAGCTACAGCTACCCGCCGTCAACGGCAGATGGTGCTTAACGAGCTCGTCCATCGCGAAATAGCCCTTCCCGGTCAGAGTGCAACAACGTGAGTCGCCTCAGGCCAGCATCGAAGCCTGCGTCTGCTGTGGCTTCGGGCTCTGCCCGACTGGGGAGTCTCAACACCTCCTCTATCTAGGGCCATCCAATGTCCTTTGAAGGAAGGGAATTCTGTAGACATCTCGTTTTCTGCTTCAACTTACGGACCAGGATCTATTCCTAATACCCCGGGCACAAAGGAACAATTCAAAAGGCATCCCGTTCTGGCTGCCGCCGTGCGTGTCCTCAAGTGTTTAACCAAAGAGTTACGCCTTCCAAAAGCCTCTGGTACCGCTCTGGAGCAGGCCGTTCTCTGCAGCAACTTGCAAGATGGCACAAACCCTCCGAAGACAGTTTACGTAGCTGTGATGGCGACCTTGAGGAACTTCGAACAGTTTCAACACAATGCTCAGGGACTGATCGCCTATCTGAACCGAAAAAAGTTCGACGCTTCGGCGGTGAGCCTTGAGCGTGCTTTTGACCAGGGTTTCTGCGACCAGTGGGGAAACCTAGCCAAGTACTATGCAAAAGGAGATTCGCGCTTGACCTCAGCAAATATTCACGATTTCCTCATGCGACGGCCTCTGCGCTCTCCCTCCGGCGATCATGTACCCGCAGCATCTCCTCATCCTACTGGGAACAAGGTCGCACCATCGTCTTCTCTTTCTGCCAAGCCAGCACGATCTCAGATTGTGCAATCCCGGAATCCAAATTCCTTGCCATTTCCGTGCACCACGGGTACATGCCGGCGTTCTTTCAAGAATCCCGAGTGTCTTGAAGCCCATCGACGTGCATCTCACGGCATACCTCCCTAGGAGTCATCGTCAAGGTCATTTTACTTCTGGAGTTGGAGCAAATACTAGCTTTATCGAGTAATTGGACGGCTTTGCAAGAACATCGATCGCTATTTGTCTGATGGCATCAATCCTCGGTCGCGAGCTTTTCTTTGCCAGCTCGAAAGGTGCGGCATTACTTCTGCGACGTTCGCGGCCAAAAAGACGACTCCATCGTACCCTACTCCTCGTAATTACCTTCCACATAGTTATCGGATACCCTTTTCTTCTTTCGATACTTGAACAGCAATATATCATTTGCAATAATGTTTTCGCCTCACAGCATGAGAGTATGCACGAGATTTGAACCCGAGAGACCGCGGGGAGGCTCGAACCAATATGATCATTACTGCAGTATAAAGTGGCTATACACAAGTGTCATGAGACACGAAGGAAAAGGAAATAGAATGGAAGAAAAGGATGGGGAAAGCAAAGACGTCGAAGCAAGATGCGGAAGGAAAAAAAGGGGGCCTCAATGATGCAAAAGTCGATACCGCTTCAAAACGGCCATGAGCGTGTCCCTCGTGATGGGTTTTGAAAGGCACTCCGTCACGCCGACGGTGGCCAACCCTCTCGGCAGGCTATCGAGAGGGTGCGCCGTTATAACGATGATGGGACCCGTGTAGCCGGTTGAACGGATTCGAGCCGTCGCCTCCTGCCCTCCCATTCGCGGCATTTCAAGGTCCTGTTCACATATATGAGTCAAGTTACGAAGCGGGTTGCATTCCGAACGGACAAGCTCACTTACCATGAAGATGATGCTATACGTAGTCCAAAAACACCGTTGCAGGGCTTCTATCCCGTTGATAGCATCGTGGGTCTCGAAGGGTCCGATCATGGTCAGAATTTTGGACAGCATCCCTCTCGAGATGCTCGAGTCGTCCACCACGAGGACGAAGGATTTCGAACGGGTGGGGGTAGGCGGATCGCTCTGAGTTTTCGACAACCTCGGAGCGGGGATGGAAGGTAGTGGGTTCAATATGAGTCGGGCGACTGATGCCGCCAAGGAAGAGGGTTGAAGATTGAAGACTGGAAAAAGATCTCCGTCGCCGCTGCCGCCCGAAAGGAGATCGGTGGCAGGCGGAGGGTGGATCCGGATAGGGACGGGACCCTTGAGCTCTCCCGATGTGCTCGAGTCACATCCGTGAGTGTTGCTGAGCACGTGGAAGGTGCCCGTAGAAGATACCGAGGGCTGTTCCGACCCCGCATTCTGATGTGGTTCGTGGCGATGGAGGGTTGGGGGTTCGGCGGTCGAGTAGCGACCGTGGAACGCGGATGGTGGCTTGATGAGAGGTACTAAGACAGTGAAGTGAGTAATTCGATACGCCTTCCACTTTCACCGTCTTCCATCGAATAAACAACACCTACAAAGAACTTCCGAGCTCTGCCCAAAAGTTGATTTCCATCCATCAACGCTGTGTGATTTGCGTATGAGCTTCTTGCGGTCCGGTAAAAGTGCTGCAGTGAATGCAATACGCTGCTTAGGCACGGCCTGGTCGATGTTTGGGTCCATCCTTGGCGGATCCTTGAACGGATTCGCGGACGGAACTCGGTTCGGAGAAGGAATCGATCCGGGTTGCTCGTCGGACTGCCGGTTTACCGGTGGGGTCGTGCTTCTCGCTATTGACTCCGGCGTGGGAGGGATGAGCTTCACGGTGGTTGCGGGCGGCGGTGATGGTGCCCGCAATGGGGAAAGTACTGTTTGTGGCGTTGGTATCGGCGGCTGCTTGTGTTCTATCTTACGGTTGAGAGAAGGAGGCGGAGCATCCAGCATGCGAACCTGATAGGCTCGAAGAATGTCTTCGATCTGCTCCTTCGTGAAGGGTTTTGGAAGCGCTTGCGACATGCCGCACTCTGCAAGGTGGATCATGGCTTGAACTTCCTCTCCCGGAACAACCGAAGCGGTGGTAGCAACAATGGGCGCAGTGCACCCCATATCCCGGATGCGTCGCGTTGCTTCGTGACCGTCGACGTTGGGCATCATCACTATGGACGGAAAGTTAACGCCGGAGCTATATCAAGTTCTAATCACAGATTTCTGCACCAATTGGCATACTCACGATCCATAAAGATGATGGCATAGCGGGGTGCTAAGTGGGCGCCATACGCTTTGATTGCTTCCTGGCCATCCGCAGCCTGATGAATCGGCAAATCGGTCATCCGTGAAAGATGGCGACAAAGAATCCGCCGATTTATCCCAGAATCGTCGACAACCAGAATAGCATCCGACTGCGGTGGAGGCGGAGCAACAATCGAGCTTCGGTTCGAGGCGATTTCAATCGGGCTCTCCTTCATAACTGGAGATGGACACCGCGAAAGGGTCTGAACTGGCTCCTTATCTCCATCAATGAGCAGCGCATGTATCTCCCTCGACACTGCATCCGGAAAGCGACTAGGCGAATTATTCCGAGAGGACGTAGCGGTTCCAATGCCCAGACTCTGACCCTCCGCAGTTCGCCGACGCTTCGTCAGAGTAGCGGCGTGTCGCCCTCCGGTACCTATGGCCTCGTCGCTTCCCCAGAAACCCGAGCTCGGCCGGGGTGATACTCGGTCGCTGCTAGCGTTCACCGCGGCAGCCACGTCGCTATTGTGGCTTGCGATGCTTCTGCCGCTCTCCATAGCCTTGCCAACGTGCGCTACCACCACGTTCTTCCCATTTAGAGCATTTTCAGAGTTCTTCGGGGGTCGCCCCAAAGACGACACCGTCAACGAGGTCGTCGAAGTCCGTGAATCCTTTTGCAGAAGACTGAAGGTCTTCTTCTGATCCAACTGTGCGCCCACTCCCACCGACAGCTCCAGTGCCCTCGCTACGAGCGGTCTGTCCGTGAGCTGCTTCGTAAGCTCGTCGAACCTAGCCGCCGCGACGTTACGCTCCACACTCTTCTTCCCTTGTAGCAGCATCGTGTTGCCAATGGTCGCCATCGGAGAAGGACGTTTGTCTTTTAAAGCGTGACCCATCGTGTCTGCCACCTGAACCACCGGCAGTTCAAAGGTGAAGACACTCCCCGTGCCGGACCTGCCGGCCTCGACGTCGATCCGCCCACCCATGAGCCTGGAGATCTCGTTGGTGATGGCAAGGCCGAGGCCGCTTCCTCCGTACTCTCGGGAGCTCTGCGTTTGAATCGCGTAGGGTTGGAACACCAGGGCGATTTGCTCGGATGTAAGTGAGGGACCCATATCGCTGACTGCGAGACGGATTGTGTGCGTGGGATTGGCTACGGAATTCTTGTTGATAGGTTTCTTTGAAACGGGCTGGGAGACAGCCCGACCGTGAAGGCTGGGTGCGGGCGCGGTCGACGTAGCTGATACTTCAATCGTGATTCTCGATTGCGGCGGGGAGAACTGAACGCAAGGCATAAGTAGTCGTTCGGAGAATATTCAAACCCGCAAATGCAAATCTACCTTATATGCGTTGATGATCAAGTTATTGATCACCTACCGAGTAGACCGTGAGCATCTGCATCAAAGTAGTCATGGTCTTTCATGCTACCCCAAACTCACCTGCTGGGACCGCACCGGGTCTATCACCACACAGGTAGGTACATTATCATCCACGTTGACAATCACGTCCACCTCCTGCCCCTTGACGAGATCCCTTGCCCAAATTATCGTATCGTCCAGCAACCTCCGAAAATTGACTGGGACTCTATGTAGATGCACGTCCCCAGCCTCGAATCGGCCCATGTCAAGGGTATCATTGATGAGCGAGAGCATGTATTCTGACGCCAAACCGATGGCTTGTGCGGATCGATCCATGTCCTGCTGGGTTTCGGCGTCGTTCACAGATCCGGATGCGGGGTGCTCGCTGGATAGTTCTTCCAATAGGAAAGTTGACATGTTGAGAATAGCGTGCAGGGGCTGTTCCAAAAGTCGAGGAAGGGTTCAGCTAGTGAACAGCGATTCTCCAAATCAGATTTTCCTCCTTACATTTCGAAGCTCGTGGCATAGAAACGCCAAAAACCCTGTTCAGTACATATAGTGAGTTGCGAATCTGAAAGCTTTTTCCGAAACACAGAAGGGAACGAACCAGCTTTATGTCGATTTGCTTCCCTTTCGGCATCCCTAGCTTTCGCCGCATCGTCCAGCGCACCCTGGATGACCGACGTCTGCTCCGTGACGAGTCGCTCCACCGATCGAAGCACCCTCGACTTGTCCGCCACGACCGCCACGACGAACAGGGCCGCGAACATGAACAGGGTCCTCCACAGTCTCAACCTCGGCAGACTGTCGAAGGCCGTGGCGCTCTCGATGGCCGCACCGATCCCGTTGCCACGTCTCGCCAGACCGTCACCGTTCGGCATCCCCGGCGAGCCCGTCGGTCCGTGCGTCGTCGTGTCCATCATGATGGCCAGGGAGACGATGGACACGACGGTCGACGTCGTGAGTCCCGGTATCCCCAGGGTAACGCCCGCGCACAGCATGATGGGGAAACTGGTCATGACGGTGCATTCGACGATGATGGGAAGACCGGTGGATATCTGGTTGAACAGGGAAGGCAAGGCGGCCGCTATCCCAACGATGATGATCCAGGTCAGGAGCAGACGGTTCCCTGGCGACATGCCGAGGATGGGACATGGAGAGGGACCGGGAGTCAGCTCTTGAGCACGCCGTCCGAAGGCGAGCTTGACGCTCGCCCACCATGCGCTGATGGCCGTCATGGACGCCGTCGCTGTGATGGGGATGATCATGGCCATGCCGAGCCAATCGCGAGGGAAATCCGCTTCGATGAGGTTACCGATGGGTCCCACGCCTGGCAAGAGTCGCATGAGGACCGCGCTCCTGATGACGGCAAAGGCGCTGGAGGCGACGGCGGAAGCGAACGCCAAGGCTACGATCTGCCAGGGTGAGTCGTACTGAGGGTCCTTGACTCCGCAAAGTCGCCAGAGAAGGATGAGCATGAACGCGCACTCGACCATGTAGCTCGAAGCCAGGAACGCAGCGATCCCGCCGCTCCATGAGTCGATGGTGCCGATCGCCGCGAACGTGGACAGTCCCGCCAGCGGGAACAGAGCCAGTCGCACGAATGGTATCTTGGACTGACACACCGCACCGATGAGCAGGGCCGGAGGAAACCACACGATCCCAGCCGAGTCGACCTGGACCCCGCACGAAAAGTAGGCTCCGGACAGGAAGACGATGGTCCAGAGCACCAGCTGCACGATCCCGCAAGCGACGCTACCGTGCGGTCCCCATCGATCGCCGTGCACGAGGTAGCATGGGTGCATCTCGGCGGTATCGGGCTCTGGCGAATTGCCGCTGGCGAATCTCTCGGCATTGGTGCCTGCAGCGGTCAACATCGTGTCCGATTTTAGATCGTCTGGAGAGCTCGCGTACTCTTGTTGGTGATGCTCGAGACCTTCCTCCAGGCGGTCCAGCTGGTCGGCGCCGTTCTTTCCGTGCTCTCTGCTTCCTCCATGTTCTTCCTCCTCGTTGATGACGGCGGTCCGATCGATTCCCCGATGGGGCATTGCTCAAGAACCGTAGCCGCCTCCGATGGATGACCTTCGGCAAGATCCGAAAATGTACTGCAGTAAGAACCTGTGAGATAGACGGTACTTGATCGAAGTCTGGGTGCTGCCCGCGACTGTGCAGCGACTGTTCCTCTCCGGTGAACTCACCGTCAATATGAAATCGATGGCGATGCAGTTGTGGTGTGGGAGGGTCCAAAAGTGCGGATGTCGAATCCGAGGATGCCGCACGATGATTCGAGCCTGTGATGTAATTGGTCGGCAGGTGACGAGAAATAGCGTCAAAGCAACCAGTCAATGGCTGGCAGATCGAAATTTATGGTGTCCACGGGACGCGGGGTGAACCGTCTGCCATGCAAGAAAGCCGGACAAAAGCAAGAGAAAATGGGGGTAGATCGTACGCACAGAAAGGAATGGACACGGTTGACTGGCAGAGGTGGGAATATCTGGTCAAGCAATGGCGATCAGGGAATTTCTGAGCGAGTAAGGGACAAGAGGAAGGCTGCAGTTGTGTGCGGTGTTCTGTCAGCGCCTCTATGAGAGGACGGAGGGATTTGGGTTGCTACCGGGAGTGCAATCCCTTCCC
>JADGJA010000651.1:0-13183 GCA_027596035.1 Thoreauomyces humboldtii | reverse complement strand
GGGAAGTGGGGGGGAAGTGGCGGGGGGAACATACCTCCCATGGCTGTTCGCAAACCGCCCAAAGGGAGGACGAGCGACGGTGCGTGGTAGGGAAGGGAGGCAGGCAAAAGGGGAAACGAGTTGACAAGAAGGTCCCCCCTCTTCTAGGGGTTTTCATTCAAGGGCCCTAATCCAGCGTCTACCTGCAACAGACGCACGAAATTGCCAACACAAGGTTCGCGCGAGGTATCTCAGACTCGCGCTCAGGTATCTCATTGCAGAGACTGACGCAGATTCGAGGCGTGGATACCAACGAGCCGACGATCTCGTCAAGGCATGAGGTTATCCGTGGAACACGCTAGAGTAGGTTGGACAGTGAAGCCGAAGGACCTTGAGCGCAGAGGGTCCCGCCTCCGTCTCGACACTTCTCAACACCTCCCCAACCTTTTCCGCCCACTGTCCATTCAGAGCTCTCGCCGCGATGGGCGGCACCAACAGGTGCAGGAAGGGTACCAGCGCGGGTCCCACGCAAGCCGCGAGGTCCCTGACCACCTCCAGAGCGGCACCGAACGTGCCAGCGTCTCGCGACGATCCGAGTGCCGCGCGCAGGGGCGGAATGACCGAGATGAGAATGGGAGGGACGCGTGTCGACGCTGCCGGATCCGTCAGCAGGTCGTGGAGCCCGGATCGAACCAGAAGCGTGTAAGGATGCTGGGTCTCGAGAAGTCCCGCGAGAAAAACTGGAAGGAGGGTTGGGTATGAGAGCTGGGATGGCGGTGTAGTCCAGGAAAGTTTGTGCTTGACGGATCCATGGTTGAGACGACTTAGTGATGAAAATAAGAGGCCGGTGAGTCGTTCATCCCGGAAACGCAACAAAGCCATTGTGTCGATGCTATGTACCATGGTATCTCGCCACGAGCGTACATGGCACCAAACGGGCTGGCAGTCGCAAGATGTGTGGGTCAACTGGGCTCATCGTAAACACCTTTCCCGAGGGCTCACGTCAGATGCTTCTTGTTGCCAAGCGGGTTGACCACAGGGGGATTCAATCGTTTTGATGGACGTAAGAGCTCAGCCTGCCGGTGTATGAAGTGAGTGGTCTTGCCGGCTTTTGAAGGTAATGTAAGCTTTCTTACCTGTGATTTTCTTGCGGTCGGACCTGGTGGTCGCGCGGGCTCTGCAGCCCTTGCCGCAACCTTTGGAGCCGCCCTGACAGGCACCCCAGGTTGCCCTGTGCCTGCAGCCGAGGTGCTCGAGGTTGCCTGCCCACTCAAGCGTCCGGTTGTGGTTCGAGAGATCATGATGAGTTGGTTGCCTTCTTTGTCTTTGTCAAAAGCGCGGGGACTCTACAGGGGACTGACCGGTGGTGTATCGCTCACGTAACGGTCGTCGACAGCGTCTGCGACGTTGGATAAAACGAACTCTGACAAAAATAGCGGCATGGCCTTCTGATAGCCTGCCGCACCCTACCGTCTGGACAATCGTAGTTTGCTGAACGTTGTCTCAACGCACAGATCTACGATTATCGTCTTGCACTACAAGAATCATGACCTCGTTCATTCGGACACGGGCGGCTGACGCTACTTCATGGAGGGACCCCGCTCGGGGTTCCCGACCTCTCCTAACTCACACCCGCCGGTCAACTTACATACGGCGAACGCAATCGTATTCAAAACACATGAGATCTAATCGTTGGAATGTCCACATCTCCCGAAAGAGGACGTGCTCGGTCTGCTCGCATTTTGGATGAACATCATCACCATCATCGCCACGGTCCCCAGACTTCCCAGCAAGGCGAACGCCCATTGAAACGCAGCTCGAGCGTGCCGTCAGACATACTTGCCATCGACGATCCACGTCGGGAAGCTTGGGGAAGTGATTCAAGCATAAAGATGCTAGAGACTCGGGGCTGGGTTCCTTTGATTATCTCGTCAATGGAGGGAACGCCCGGTGCTAAGGCCGGCCATAGTTCCTTACCACCGCGACCGAAAGGCGTGGGCCAGCGCAGAGCATCGAATCCTTCGCTTGTACCTCAGGCGAGCCAACAGTCCGCTGGTATACCAGCTTCGCAATATCCCTTCGGCTCAGCTTCACCGCAATCAGGGTCAGGATCAGGATTTGGGTCTCCATCGTCCGGCCGAGCTTCGACAGGCAAACCACCCGACTCAATTCTTGAGAAGCCTCCGACTCGCAAACCGCCGCCCATCCCCACGGCGAGGCTGAGTGCTGTGATTTCTCAAGCGCCACCAGTGTCTGCTAGCGACAAGCCCAATACCCTAGCAGTGCCCTCTGTACCGCCGCCGTTGGTATCTCAGCTTTCTGAGCGCGTTATCGAGCGCCATGTGGTTGCGCTGCATGATGCGACCGAGCGTGGGGACCTGAGCGCTTCAAATCAGCAGGCGGCTTTGCTCATCTCGACAGCGAATCACTTTATTGACGTTGCTAGACAATCGGCGCGGGATTCAACGGACGAGAAGTACAAGATTGAGCTCTTTAAGAGAATCAGGGATGTGGAAGAAGGTGGGAGATAAAACGCTCGGAACCCCTGCATTTCTTTCTGAGGCTGAGACGTCCTGTCACAGATATACCTCGTCTTCGCGAGGGTGCATGGTCATCTGGCCACGCAGGAGAGACATCTCTTGAAGCCGGCCTCGAACTGTTCTCGATTGTCAATCTGCTCACTTCGAAGTTGACACGGCTTGGCACGTTCATTCGTGGACCTGCCAAGCTTGATTCCTATCGATCGTTCTCAGACAATGGACCCACTCCTGTCCCGGTCCCAGCGATCGATGCTTTGTCACGGTCGGCCCGGCCATCGACACCAGTGACGCCATATACTGCGATTGGCGGCAGGATGCCGTCCAAGCACCTTTCGCACGGTAGCTTCACCGAAGAGGGTGGCTCGCCATATGTATCAGCTTTGGACATCTCAGGCTCTTATGATGAGCTTCCACCTGATGCCACCGCTCAGTATCGCGGGACCCTTGGTGTCCCCACTACCATGCAAGATCATAGCAGAACTCCCTCCATAGGTTAGGACTGACATTAACCACACCTGACATCAGAGGTACTGATTTTGACATGAGCTTTGTTTAGAACCCACTTTCCTTGCTCCGGACGTACATCAGCCCAGGTCATCTGGACTTTTGCCTACGTCGACCTCGTTTGGCGATATCGGGAAGATTTCGCCGTCAGCCATTGGCAAGATTGGAGGGAGCGCTCCAACTTTCGGACTGGGTCCCACAAAAACCGAAAGTCTTCCCAGAGGTACCTCCTTTACAAACCAGCGTCCATTCGGTGCCGGGATTGTCCCGAGAGCGAAACCTATCGCTGCTAGTGACATCGATACAGCTGCTTTGGGAAAGCTTCCCGCATCCATTGCGCGTCTGCCGGCCATAACATCAAATGCTGAATCAGGAAGGGAGCTAGTGAGCAATCCAACACCGCTCCCACCAGTAGATCCGGAGGCGGCAGCAATGCTTGGGAAGATCAGTGCCCCGCCGGCTGGAGGTCCGGTGTTCATGGTCAACTGGAATCCGCAGGTCGGTCTCCATTCGACCTTGCAGGCATCCGAGACTCCGTCGGCCGTAGCCGCTCTTCCTGCCTCGCGCCTCGAGTCGAGCAACCAGATCATTATAACCAATCCCGTTCCGGCCCCTGCAAGTACATTCGTCGCAGCACTTCCTGCACCACCTGCTTTGCGGGCATTGGAGTACCAGGGATCCGCACAGCCGCTGGAAGTCAATGTTAATGTCACCACTACACCGTTCGCGGATGTTGGAGGTCCAGGAGCATCTGGGGCGAGTACGGCTATTCCTCGAGCCAGGAAAGGTTCCAAAAAGGAGCAAAAGATGGACCCCGCTATGCTCACCATCAAGCGGGCGCCGTCGGAGGACATCGCAGCTGTCGATGTACCGCCAGAAGGGCCTTCCGTGGAAGTCTACGAGGTCTTCGAAACACGGAAAAGACTTCGTTTCTGTCCATGGATCTCGTGGCGAGTCAACCCTAACAAGAAGAAAAAGAAACGGAAGTGTTGCTTGGGCTGCTGTACCTGCGCCAATCTCGGCAAGGGAATCTGCGGAACCGCATGCTTGGTGTTCTTTATCCTGCTGTTTTTGACAAACCTCCTGGTTTTGAACGTTGCGGTTGTCAAGGATACGATAACGGCTCGAGCGGCCATCGCAGCTCTGCAGGTCGGAGCCTTCAACGTCACCACAGCAGGGAATAATACAACCACTTTGACTCTCTCTAGCACGACACTCTCGTCGACAGCGAGTGTGGCGGCAGGGACTGGCATGACTATTTCTCCAGCTGGCGCAGCTGGAGCTGGGTACACAACAATCACTACTATAAGCTCGGGAACCACAACCTTTTCCGTCACTGTTGTGGGAACTACAAGTCCTCAGACGCTCACAACATCAGCTTTTGGGAATCCGGTAGGGTTATCAACCGCTATCACGACGACATCCAGTGTCACAACGCCTTTGATATCAACTAGTCCGACGAGCTCTATAACCTCGTCTGTTCCTTTGATATCAAGCACAGTATTCGTACCGCTCTCCAGTACTTCGACCTCGACACAGTCGTTAAGCAGCTCAACCCCGCTTTCAGTCACCTCCACTGTGATTTCCAGTGCGACAACCCCAGTGATCAGCTCTTCAACCGACCTAACCTCCTCAGCATCTTCCACCATCAGCACAACACCAGGTATAGTTGCTCCTACAACATCTTCGATCAGTAACACCGCGACCTCGACCTCTTCGGCAAAGAGTTCTACTGCGGCCGAAACTACTTCATCTTCGATCAGCTCTACTCAACCACTCGCATCATCTTCAGCCAGCTCGACTGCTACCGAAACCTCGTCGTCTTCGACTAGCTCTACACAGACTTCCACGTCGTCTGCGCGCAGCTCGACTGTGACGGACATGCCCTCAACGAGCCCGACACAGGCACTCACAGCGTCTTCAGCCAGCTCGACTGCTACCGAAACCTCATCGTCTTCGATTAGCTCTACACAGACACTCACATCGTTTGCGACCAGCTCCACTTTGACGGAAACCTCAACTGTATCAGAAACGTCGACTTCTTCTTCGTTCAGCTCTTCGGAGACGGAATCCTCGACGTCTTCCGCAATCAGCTCCACAGATGCCCTCACATCTTTGACGACCAGCACAACGTCCGCAATCAGCTCCTCAGAAGCCCTTACATCTTCGATTACTAGCACTACTGCATCGGAGACTTCCACGTCGTCTTCAGTCAGCTTAACCGTGTCAGAAACGTCGACCTCCTCTTCATATAGCTCTTCAGTGACGGAAACCTCGACGTCATCTGCGCTTACCTCCACAGTGCCTACGACCTCGCCATCCTTGTCTGTTAGCTCAACGACGTCGGACAGCTCCTCATCCAGTCTCACAACTGAAGCATCTATTACGAGCTCCACAGTGCCATCTTTGTCGATACCTGTAACCTCGACCGTGGTTTCGACGACTTCAATCCCCACGTCTTCCGCGACGCTGTCCACCACTACGAGCGCCACGTCGCCGGCCCCAACAATCCTACGCACTTGGCCGACCTCGGACAACAGTCGGGGAATAGGCGTCCCGCTCAATACTGCCGAACTCGCGTTCCGGTCAGCATGTGTCTCCACGTACAATTCCATGACGGGCGGAACTGGAGGGAGCTACCCGGATGCAAGCACAACCAACTACCTTACCACTGGCTGCAGCAATTGTTGCAGCACGTGTTTGTCCGACATTGGCACGTTACCGGCTGTGATTCGCGATTTCTGTGTTATCGGTCGTCTTCTGCTGGACAATAGCTACCCACCATCGTCTACGGTGCTCAACAACAACAATCCTTGCGGATGGAGTCTGTCGAATACGTATGTGCACTGCGATTCTTCACCAAACCAAAATGTTTATGAAATGTAAGTCAAGCTTAAACTCGACGGGAAGAGGTGGAACTAATGTTTTTTCCCTTTTCACAGATCCTTGCGCGACTACCCGTTGACAGCCGGCCTGCCATCGTATACGCAGTGGCTCATCTTTCTCGAAACTTTGTAAGCCTCAGCCTGTTTCGCATCCTGTTTCAGCATCTTATTCAACCTCGCCCCTTCTTAGTCTTATCGATGGGGGACCCAGCAACGCAGCGCAAACGGTTCAAGGCACGGTGGACTCGGCCTTTTGGCGGCTGCCGCAACTATCAACTCTGTAAGGGGGAACGGATCACGCCAGGAAAGCATCGTTCCTGACAATCCCTTTTCAGCTCGATCTGGGATGTCGGTTGGGCCATATCAGTTCCAACTTACAATCCCTCGCAAACATTCCCTAACACCATTCCATCGCTAGCGTCTTTGTAAGTACGGTGCGGTTACATCTTCATGACCAGCAAGCTAACGTCTGGAGGATGCAGCACGTTACAGTCGGTTTATGGACCCGTCTCGCTAGCGGGCGACGCTTTCGGCACCGCCCCCCTTGTCTCAATGTAAGTTGTAGGCTGTAGAATAGCGATCAGTACCGCAAAAGTACTTAGCTCTGAGCCAATCTTCTTTTGCAATGTAGTACCATTACAACTGTCCCAGCACTAACGGAAGCCATAAGCGACTGGCACTGGATGTGTGGAGTGGGAACTGCTGTAGCTACCAGCCTTACCAGCGTAAGCATCGAATCTACCGGCTTGACCGGCGTGCTTCCCGATGAACTCGGGAATTGCCAGGGACTAGCTGGAAACTCAGTCAATGCCTTGTACGTTACCCAGCATCTGAGTGCATTCCTTTGCTTCTCTGAGCTGACACATCCCACCTCCCGGCTCTTATTTTTTATGAACCTCATAGCTCCGTAACAGACAGCGAGATGTCTGGACCATTGACCAGCTCATCCTGCCAACTGTTTCAATCCGGTGATTGCGCTCTTACAACTTTCGACTCGCAAGGCTTGAACAACCAAAACTGCGCGGGATGCTCAGTTGTTTAAGGCGAGTAGACCGTGGTTTCGATGTAACAATAAATGGAGCACATCATATGAGTCGCCGCCTTTGGCACTCGTCCGCTTCGGGCTCGCGCCCCTCTTGCCCGCGGGCAAAGCAGAGGCTTTCGAATATGTGAGTATGCGTGTCAGATTTATCAGATTACTTGCCCTCTCCCGTCTCCATCTGGTTCGTCGGCAGTAATCCCTCTAGGCCCGCCCCTACCCACGCAGCGTCAATGTCCGAGACTGCTGGTATTGGCGCGTTCTCTGGTGTATACATGGCCATGAACTCCGGCTACAGTGAATTAGACTGTCAGGACTCTAGAAACAATCGCAAATGGCAGCGCCGAAAACTGTACCTTTGTATAGTCGAGTTCGGATCCGTACATATATGTCTGTTCGTGCAATCCCCATTCTCCTCTCCTCTTTCCAAACCCTGCGGGTGTCGCTCTATCGTCTGCTTGGGGTGTTCTAGTTGCGGCGGATTGGGACATCGGATCCGACAAAAGCGCGTCCTCGCCCGTCACCAACTCTGCAACGATATCGTAGGACCGAGACATATTTACAGTCAAGCGCATCCAGCCCTTGACGGTTTGATAGGCGTTGACGGCTAAAGGCTCTATGGTAATTGTGAGCAATCAAAAGGCGAAAAGTTGGCCCGAGAAACACTTACCTTTTAGCAGGAACCGAACTTGCTGCCAATGTGTACGGTCAGCATATGGGCCGGTGTTGAGGATCATGCCGCCCAAGTTGATGTCGAACCAACCCGCAATTCCGTGCAGAATGCCTGCGGAGCGCTTAGTCAAACGCAGGGCCATAAACTAAGAACCGTGACCGAACCGCTAGCTTACCTGTGAATGGTATATTCCAGCTGAATGGAATCACGATATCTTGCAGTTCCGCCATAGTGATAGTTTCAAAGTCGACTGGAGGCAAGAAGGGTCAGAAAACGAGAAGGAGGTCGAGCATCGACGCGATTCGGAGGCCCACCAAAGTGCGACACGGCCGGTGCCAGTAAAATTCTGGAATCGAACGTCCCCACCACAGGCTGACCGAACACCTCGTCTCTGGCCTCCTGGGCCAGTGGCGTGAAGTCTACACCGTAGAAACTAGTCTACATGAGAATATGGGTTAGGATTCGAATTTCGACATGGGGGTTCATCCATCTGACTTCGCACCTGCTGCCAGAACCGAACTTTGGCCATGGTTTGCGTCCAGAGGTTTGCGTCCGTGAAGGGCGCCAAGTAAATGCTCCCACTCGACGGGATCATGTTCCCTCCTGGGTTGAGAAACTTGTCTCTCGCCACCAGGTATGATTCGATCATCCGCTCATGAACGAGCAAAACGCCGATTGGTTCGCTGATTAGCGTGTCCACCTTTGGAAGGTCCACGTCCTCGATCTTGGCTGATCGTGAGGCTTCAGGTTGGTCGCGCGTTCCAGAGCATTATAGTGGAATATTCGCTTACCAGCGACTACTTCCAGCTTGTCTTTCAACCAGCCGTTCGCCTTATCGCTACGTTCAACCATCTTGCTGATCTTTTGCGACATGGCGCTGGCTTCCACCGCATACACCTTCTTGGCACCAGCCTGCACGGCAAAGTAAGAAAGAATGCCTGCATGATTTTCCGAAATCAGTTTGTACTTTCAACATCGTTCAGGACCGATTTCATCAATCGTCCGTACCGCTTCCAGCTCCAATGTCCATCACGAGTTTGTCGCGGAACATGTTTGGCCCGTTTACGAGGATGGCGGAGTGATAAGCAGAGGTTCGGACGGTATCCTGGAGCATGTTCTGCTGATGCACAAACTGTGCATAGTAGTGAAAGTAGGCGGGGTCGCGAGCGTCGGCCGATGGGACCATCACTCCATTTGCATCGCCTTCGGCACGCTCGCCTGCTCCTCCCTTTGGGACCACCTGCAAATGGAAAGTCAGGCAGGGACTAGAGCAAACAGGTTCTTTGCGCCCGAATCATGCGTTTACCGTACCGCTTTCATCTTGAGATGCCAAGATCCTTACGATCTCCAGCCGATAAAATGGTTGGATCGAAGTTTCTAGGTGCTGGGTGGCTTGGCAACTTCATGATTTCCTCATTGATTCGGACCCGTTCGGACAGCACCTCGAGGAGACGCACACACACCAGACGCACACCGCTCACTGGCCCTTTGGCACAACAGGACTCTCGAGTACTTTCCAAAACCATGCTCGTACGTCAGTTTGCTCGCTTCGTTCCGTCTCGGGCCGTTCCTCTACCCGTGTTCGCATGTCTTCCGTCGGCGCGCCAACTTTCAGCACCCGCCGCTGCCTCTGCATCCCCAGATCCGTGGACGCGTTTGGACCTGCGGGTTGGCCGGATTGTTCATGTGGCTCACCATCCTGAAGCTGACAGCCTGTTCGTGGAGCAAATCGATGTGAACGATCCGCCGACGGAAGCAGGCGGTGAGGCGGCGCCCGCACGCACAATTGTGAGCGGTCTGCGGGCGTATTATTCCACGGAATCGTTACAGGTGCGACGTTGATGGCTTTTCGAAAATATCGACTGGGATTAAACGCCCTCCTCAGAATCGCCACGTGGTTGTCGTGTGCAACATGAAGCCTTCGAAGCTGCGAGGAATTCGAAGTGCAGGGATGCTTCTTGCGTCCTACACTGACTCCAACGTTGAAGTCTTGACGCCACCGGCCGGGTCTCAGCCAGGGGACCGCGTTTGGGTTGAGGGACTACCATCAGGTATACCGTCGTTACACGCGCCTTTGCCTGCCCCGGGGATCTAACCAATACGCCCGAAGAACCTGATGCGGTGCTTGCGCCCAAAAAGAAGTTGTTCGAGGCATGCAGGGAGCACCTAATGGTAGACGGGACGGGAAAAGCCACCTATCGGGGTTTACCTCTTCAAACAGATCGTGGCTTTGTCACTTCTAGCCTCACCGGCGCTCCAATATCCTAAGTGAGAATACGTGTCACCCACTACGCGCCAATTTTCGGAAAAGGTTCCTAGCGCTCAAAACCTCAATCGCGTTTTGGGTAAAAAGAGGAAGCAGTCCTGGGGCTAGTTGTGAAACAGCGGCATCCTAGATTCAGGGCAGCGAGCCTGAGCACTGATGGCGTTATCCTCTTCATGGGCAATGTCGGTGCGGTCTGGGGTCGTAGTGGTCGGATAGGCAGCCATATCTGCTTCATCGGCAATCGTGAGAATCCCTATTTAATCGAGTCACAACGCTCTCGTTGAAAGTTGCAGTTGTGAAACGGTAATGGTACTGCGAACACATCTAGGACCATTCGTCAACGAAACCATGGCAATATCTTGATCAGGTTCACAACCCATTCCAGAAACGGTGTAATCCACGTTGTACGTCCGATCGGCATGTCCATGTTCATATGGAGTACTCGGCACTGATACTGAAGCAGTTGCGCTCGGTTGAAAAACGGAGAGTGGCGTGTCTCTGAGTAGGCCCGCCCAAAGGAGCCATGTCAAGGTATATCTGAGGACGCCTTTCGTTCAAACCGTCTTCCCTGATCGTTATGTGGGGAGCCAAATATTTGCTTCTTCGGTCCTTCTTCCAATCAGGGATCAGCAAGATAACTTGGCACAGTTTCTCTTGAAAATAAACTAGTCGAGCATGTAAATCCGTTTCGAGATGTCCGTGACGATCCAGTCCATGCCGTTCAGCAGGTTTTCCCCCGTCACGGCGCTGCACGGAATGATTTGCCAGTGATGGGTTAGAATGGACTTCAGGTCAAGGATCTATTCGAAAGTAAGGAAGGTATTGGTAGCCAATAAAACATCGTTTGCAGGAGCAATGTCGAATTCCAAACACACCTCTGCAATTTCTTCGGAAGATAGAGCACCTGGCAAGTCCTGCTTGTTTGCAAATATCAAAAGGGACGCCCCCGATAGCCTCTGGCGAAGAATCAGAAAGTTCAAATGAAAAGTTCACAGGGTTCAAGTACGCAAACCCTGCCCCCACCTCTTCCTGCAGCAATCCCTTGAGCTCTGCTCTGCAGTCCTTCCACCTATCCCCCCGATCGGCGCTGTCGACCACCCAGACGACGCCGTCGGTGGCCTCGAAGTAGTTGCGCCAGTAAGACCGGATGCTCTTCTGTCCTCCGACGTCCCAGATGTTTAGCTTGTAGCCGTTGTAGGCTAGCGTTTTTATGTTGAATCCCAATGTGGGGGATATCGTCGAGATGTCTTCGCCGTTTATTCGCTTCAGGATGGTCGTCTTTCCCGCATTGTCGAGGCCACTGCGCCAGATCCGCCACGTTTCACGTGAGAGGTGAACCGATGAACGTTGGGCGACGATCTGTTGACTCACTCACAGCATGAGCAACCGAATCTCCTTCTCCTTCTGCTTAAGCTTCTTGAGGACTGTTAGAAGGCCCATCGTGTGTCTATGCTGTTGTTGTGTTTCTTGCCGGACAAAAGGTGCAACTTTACAGATGGGGATAGCCCAGGCGAAAAGCTGATGCTTGCACCTTCAACGCGTACCTTCGGTAGCCGTTTCCTCTGTTGCAGTCGCGTGCGCATCCCCGCAGCGTCGATGACCCCTCCCCATCTGCCCGAACGCACTTGTTGGAACAGACATTGCCTTTCCTCCAAACCGGACGCCATCAAACCTTACAGACTCGCTCCGTTGTCTAGTCTGAGGAGCTCCTGCCACTTCGATCTACGTCAGAATGACCGTTTACATGAGGTTGGTCCTTACCTCACTTGCCTTCCCTTCCCCGCAAGTCAGCACTGCCGGTCAGTTCGGCTGCTGCTACGATATCTGAGCCAATGCGCTCTCCTTTGTCGCAGGGATGACGCTGAGTTTGTCCGACCTAATGCGAGGAAACACCCACAACGGTCCAGCATTCAGCACTGGTAGGTTGACAATGCACGCGGGCTCTGTAAAGTTGAAACTCCCCAGTGAGCCTGTACTGATCCTTGTGATTGAAGGCAGCTACGAGACCTTATCGCTTGTCCGACAAATAGACAGGAGTTTCTCTACGTCAATCAAAACAACGTCTACCAGTATAACACCGAGTTGAAGCAGACCACGCCCGTTCTAAAAGACCTCACGTTTACCCCAACATCGATCACGACTGGGTAGGCATGGGCGGGATCTTACGACGTCATGCTGAATGGATGCATGGTGATGGCGAGACATCCCTTTAATGCTAAGCTACCTTCGTATACAGACAAGGTTTCCTTGCTGCGGGTGGCCAGCGCAGTCAATTGATGGTTCGCCAGCTGTCATCGAATTGGTGCGCACACACAACCGTCGGCGGGTCGATCAACAACGCGATGTCTATATCCGAGCACCTTGGAGGCACCCGACTTCTCATCTGCAACAACGACAAGACCATCAAAGTCTACTCCCTCCCGGGCATGCAGCGCCTGCAGACCATCACCCTCCCAACCGCTGTCAACTACGCCGCCGTCAGTCCGGACGGAAGAAAGATGGTGGCGGTCGGGGACTCTCCGGACGTGTTTCTCTACGAGATCTCTGCCAGCGACACGTACACCGAGGTCGCGACGCTGACGGGGACGAGCGACGCTGGTTTTTCGTGCGCCTGGAACCAGTCCTCGGAACGCTTCGCAGTGGCCAGTCAAGATGGATACGTGAGCGTGTGGGACATCAGGAGCACAGAGAAGATCGCAAAGTTGGGGGCGAAGCAGGTGAGACCTAATGTGGTAGTAGGTTGGACACCATCGTACGTTTTGCACGTGCAAACGCCTTCTCACCGAGCAGAGTCCGCAAAATGTAAAGGGCGCGTGTCGATCTGTCAAGTTCTCGCCAACCGGGTCAATAGATCTGCTTCTGTACAGTGAGGTAAGTCCCGCGCCGACAACTCGTCGTATGAACATCCTTCGAAATGCTCATCAGCCACCCCGCCACCGCCTACAGCACATGTCATACATCAATGTTGTCGATGCTCGTAGCTTCAATGAGCGTCAGACCATCCGTGTTGCGCCATCCACGAGCGATCAACACATATCAGGCATCGCGTTTTCTCCTTGTAGCAAAACCATCTTCGTTGGTAGGTCTGCTGGGCTGGCGTGCCCGTTGTCTGACTAACTTTCCACGGGACCGCTCGACTGACCATTTTCTGCTGGTAGGAATGGAGAGCAACGTATGGGAATTCGGAGTGGATACCCTGAGCAGAAGATGCTTTCCGGAGGGGTCAATCATATAAGATGCCTGCCCCACTGTACTTTGATCACCTGCTTCCCACTTCAACAAGTCGCCGTTCTGGGC
>JADGJA010000650.1:0-13196 GCA_027596035.1 Thoreauomyces humboldtii | reverse complement strand
GGAGACGAGAGCGGGAAGTCTGAACTGCTTCTACTCCGCGACGGGTCATTAGAGTTGGGATTCGAGTTGTCGGAGGGGAGGTTGGAGAAGCGGGCGATGCGTGGTGGTGGGAACCGTGGAAGTGCTCTTGGCGGTCGGGCGTCTGCATTGTCATTATAGAGGTATGAAAGGAAACCCAGGTGCAGAGGCTCCTAGGATAGTGTGAGACTAACCTATGCAAAGATACCGAGTCGTCCTTGTTACCGGTCGAAGTCGTGTCCACATTCTTGTTGTTGAACCAATAAATGGTGGTTAGCGCAAGGACGGGTCGACCGTTGACACATTTGGATTTGCATGGAGCAACCGACAGGTCTCCACCGTCTCCAGGTTTTCCCGGTATTGCAGATAATAGGGAGTGTGTTTAATGACGTTGGATTTAGCCTTGTTTATTCGGATATGCCCCTCTATTCCTATGTCACAGACTTTGGCCTCCTGGCCTTCGCCCAAGGTCTCCTCTCCACTGTCCTCGATCTCGTCTTCACCCACGCGCCAGCCGCCTTGCTCACGTCCTTGATCAACGGCGCACGCACGCCGACGACCTGAGCGCCGCCAGGGGACATGATGTTCAACGTACAAGGACCCGGCACGTACATCCAACCCAGACCACCGAAACACACGTCCAATCCCCCCGTCTCCCTCGTGACCTCCACGGTCCGACACGCTTCCAGAGGCGGGAACTCCCTTCCCCCTTCCGTAGAAGCGATGGGCGGAGTCATCAGCTTGTCGTCGAGATCGATGTGTCGGTCGTACAGAGCCTGAGCTCGATCCGTTCGACAGACGTGGAGGCTCAGCTGGGAAGCCAGGTAGAACACGAGCGGGGTCGTCTCGGCTTCCGCGGCTGCGACGTCGATGCGCAAGAGACCGCCGACGAAGACGGTTTGGTGTGGGTGGAGGGCGTGCGGACGGGAAACGAGGGTGCGCGACGGGAGTGAGAGGGCGAGTTCGGGCTGTGTGAGGAGATGGGTGATCTGACTTGTCGAGTACAGGCCCGGCGTATCGTAGAGCGTTCCTGGTGACGTCGGTGATGAATTCGTTGTGTCGGCGGTTTCTGACGCCAAAGGTGGATCGCTCTTATCCGCAGGGAAGAGGGCCTTGAGATCGAGAGGGATGGGAACCATGCCGACGGTGGTGCCGGGCATCATGGACGTCGTCGGTCCCTTTGATGGATCCAAACCAGCCATCTTTGAGATGCCGCTGATCAACGCCGACTTGCCGACGTTGGCACATCCGACGAGGAAGACATCGGTTCCCGCAGCCTGGGCGTCCGCGATGGCTCTCCCGACGTCGCTCAGACCCGAACCGTCGACGGCGCTCGTAACGATGACACGACGGATCCGTGCGCTGTCGCCCCATATCTTCCTCGTGTCCTTGAGTATCCGCGATTGCAGCGCTTCCTGAGTGATGCCGACGGGCAAGAGATCGGCCTTGTTGGCCACGATGATCAGATCCTTGTCGGTGCCCACGGTCTCTGGCAACTGCCTTGCCAGACTGGCAGGGAAGTCGATCGTGTCGATGACGCAGATGACCAGACCCGAGGTGCGTACGCGGACGGGGGCCAGAAGGACAGAAGGAGAGGTTGGAAAGTGGCGACGGGAGGCTGCGTTGTGGTGACGGAGACGGTGACAACGTTGACATATCGGATGCGTGGCGAGCTTTGGCTTAAGGAGAGCTTTGACCTGGGCGGGGGTAAGGATGTCGGGATCGCCGGCAGTGTCGAGTTGAGCATGTACCGATAGACGGGACGCTTTCTTGTCGTCGGCAACTTCGAATCGATACCCAGCCTCTCCTGGCTTGATGTTTTGAAAAGGTGCCCCACATCCTACCAAAATGTGAGAAGTCACAAGGGATAGAGAGAGCGAGAGAGATGACGATTTCTACGAAGCACATGCAACATGACGGGACGTACCTGGGCATACCTTCCTCGTCAAAGAAGGATGGGTGTGCAAGCAATGTTGGGCCGTGGCAGTAAAGATGCCCGACGGTGTGGATGGATGGCGCCGAGGAGAACGGAGAAGGATTTGAGACGGCGGTGATGGTGATTGCGGTGACGCAGCCTTTTGCGTTGATGTGGCGTGACGAGAAAGGATGGCAGCGAGGAGACCAGGGGGAGAAGGACAGGCAGCAGCAGCCAGCCTCCTTGTCCTCGTCCTCGTCCTCGCCCTGACGAGAGACACGGACAGGAGCAGAACACCGCTGCTCGATGATGGTGGTGGGATCATGACCCGTGTATCATCACCACCACTACTGGCAGAACAGACGAGGAAGAAGGATTGTACGTACAGTAGCGAGACGGGCAGAGGGTGGGGGGAAGATGTCTCCTGGGTGGAAGGCTGTGCACTTGATGAGGAGTAATGACTCACTCCCACCTGACCCTTTCCCCACCGAGTCTCCACGCTGGCGGCCGAGAACAGAAGATACAGCTCTGAGGACGACTCTCTCATGAAGCGCTGCCAAGACGTTTATGGGATACAGGAAAAGACGTTCATAGCAAGAGTGGTTCAGGTCTTGAAATTGCTGGTTGGTAGTTCCTTGTCAACCGATCCTGAACATCTCGGCTATCATCAGCAATAAGACTGCAATCCTCGCTCCTCTTCAAGACGAGCTCATTCACGCCGTACCGCCGGAGCTCCACCTTGTATCGTGAAGCCAGCTCCGTTCAAACTTCTGCGGAGGTGAACCGCCTGGCGGTAGCGGTGCGCGTTTGCTCGCATGGCTGTCATAGGTTAAGCTCTCTGCTTCCGCAGCTGCGGATCGTTATCCCTGTCTCTCTTCCTTTCTCTCTCCCTCTCTCAGAGTCTTTGTCTCTGTGTCATACTTGTGTTCCCCTGATGTTTGCACTCCTGGTCCTTTCCTGGTTCTCGCCGAGTCCAAGTGAAACAAGCGAATTTCTGCCGTTTCCCGCCCTTGACTTCTTGACTTGGACCAATCCGGGTTTTGGACAGCGCGTTCTCTCCGTATCCTGTTGTTCGTCTGCCCTCTGTGCACCAACCACAAATCCCATCGCAAGACTTTCAGACGTTCAGACGGATCCCGTCAGCGCACGCCGAGAGGTTCAGATGCTGTTCGCCATGTCTCGATGTCTGCAATCGCAATGACTTAAAAAGCCCGACCACGTTCAGCGATTCCCTCTTCCCCCATATCCCGCTGACTAGAACGGTCCTTTTCGAACATGCGCGGAACTTTCCTTACCTGCCTTTTCTCTGCACTGGCTCTCCTCGGTCAGCACACCGCCTTTGCATCCCCCTCGGTCTCATGGCGAGGCGTGTCCGAGTCGGGTCTTGAGTGGGCTAGCGCCGAAGCCGTACCCTCTACTGCGAGCATCAACTTTTTCACAAAGGCCGGTGCCAATCTCATTCGCGTTCCATTCGGCTGGGAGCGTATTCAGCCAGCCCTCCTTGGCAACCTGGACAAGACCGAGTTCCGTCGGGTTTCCACGATCGTCAACCAGGTCACCGCTCAGAAGAAATATGTTTTGCTTGACCCGCACAATTATATGAGGTACAACGGCCAGCTCGTGACTCCTACCCAGCTGGCAAACCTCTGGACCCGTCTTGCACGACGCTTCCAGAACAATCAGGTACTTACGTGCTTTCTTCGCATCCACCTGCGACGTATTCTGACAGCAAACTTTTCAGTACGTTGTTTTTGGACTCATGAACGAACCCAACTCGCAGTCGACCGAAAGCGTCCTGGCCAACAACCAGGCGGCCATCAACGCGATCCGCCGCTTGGGAGCAAAGAACATCATCACGGTACCCGGGAACGCATGGACAGGCGCTCACAGCTGGTTCGACTCCTGGTAAGCAAGGTTTCTCCATTCTTGTGACATGGTTCATGTTCACGGGCCTGATTCATATCCATCACAGGTACGGCACTCCCAACTCTCAGGTCATGTCCAAGATCACGGACCCGCTCAACAACATGGTGTACGAGATGCACCAGTACCTGGACGGCGACTTCTCCGGAACGTCTTCCGCCTGCCAGTCCGCGACGGTCGGCGTCGAGCAGCTCAGGGCCGTGACGGCATGGGCACGAGGCCTCAAGCGAAAGATCTTCCTCGGCGAGTTCGCGGGAGGCGACAACGCGCTCTGTTACCAGGCTCTGACCAACATGGTGGACTACATGAAGACCAACTCCGACGTGTGGGTGGGGTGGGCCTGGTGGGCTGCCGGCAGTGGATGGGGTGACTCCTACATCTACACTGTCGAGCCCACTGCCAGTGGAACGGGAACGCCTCAGTGGAACAACTTCTTGAAGGAAGCCATCGCCGCCTAGATGGATGGTTTTGCGCGATCTTATACATAGATACATAGAGAATACATTGTCCAGATTCAGATAAGAGAAAGCATTGTGACGTGAAAGAGTTCCTCATGAACATACTCGGCAGCCACAACCGGCTTCCACTGATACCTCCAGTCATGGTTCTGCCACTTGACACCGGCAGGGAATACATGCATACAGTTGCCATATATTGGTCGTTCCCTTGTCGCTGACATCGTGACGGAATGTTCCGGGAAGCTTGAGGGAGGTGCGTGGGGCCTGTCGTTTTTCTCTTGACGCACACCTCATTTCCCCTTTGGACAGCAGCGCCTTTGCATTTCGAATCCGTCACCAGCCCTGTACAAAAAGGGCAACCGACCCCATCTTCCCCCACACATTCCCCCACAACTCCATCTTTCCCACCCCACATCATCTCCTTTCTTACGCACGATACCATGGCACCTACTCTCAAGCTCAACTACTTCGACATGAAGGGACGGGCGGAACCCATCCGTCTCGCCTGCGCCATCGGAGGCGTGCAATTCGAAGACGTCCGATTCGCACGCGAGGACTGGAACACCAAGTTCAAGGCACAGGCTCCCTTCGGGCAGGTGCCCACCATGGAGATCGACGGCAAGGTCGTCTCGCAAGGCACTCCCATGCTTCGATACGTTGCCAAGCTTGCCAACAACGGTCTCTACCCAACCGATGCGTTCGATGCGCTCAAGGGTAAGCGCAGGGCTGCACTGGAAAACTGCACGTGTGGTCGCCCATGTGAAGCATCGATTGACGTGTGGTCGTCGGTCCTTATAGTTGATGAATACCTGAACGTCTTGGAGGACATCCAGAGCCTCATCTGGCCTTCCTTCTTCGCGGAGGCTGACAAGAAGATCGCCGCGCGCAAGGCTCTCGTCGGTCCTGACGGAGACATGACCAAGATGATCAAGGCCTTGGAGAAGGCTGTTTCAGCCAGTGGCAGCAACGGTTACTCTGTCGGGGGCAAGGTCACCATCGCTGACCTTGGGATCTACGTCCAGATGGGATGGTTCTCCAGCGGTATGGTTCCCTTTGACTGTGCCGAATTCACCCTGGCTTTTGTTTTCTGTCCATTAATCTTTCCTTCTGATACAGGCACCCTCGATGGGTTCCCCACCGACATGTACGCCGTGTACCCCAAGCTCCAGGCAATCTACGACGCCGTCAACACCCACCCGAAGGTGTCGGAATGGGTCAAGGCCCACACCAAGTAGATGGTGTTTGCTCACAGCAACTCCGAGCGGAAATAGAGAGAGCGCATCAGTGTGAACGCTCCCAACTCCTTCACCACCACAACTCTGCTTACATTGCATGATCCCGCTATGTTTATTATCCATTTCCATTCTGTGAATTTTTATGCCTCGTGTCCGTTCCGTTTCCCTCCTTCCTTTCTACGCCCCCCAAAGATATGATATGTCAGGGAAGCGGCGGCAACACTCTGGACATTTCAAGTAATGCAGTTACGAAGCGCTTCGAACCCGATAGCCGATGCCTTTAAAGAAATGCTTCCACGGCTGTGACTGAGAAGCCATTAGTGACGTACAGTAATAGAGTAGGAGGTGATGGAGACTGTCATCCCCGTCCCGTGGACGGGTAGACGGGGACGGGACTGACCGACTCGTTCGACAGATCCGACTGCGGTGTTCCTGGGTTCCTTGTGCAGTTGATGTCTCGGCCTGGGGTGCTAACGCATCGCCTCTGTATAAATTGGGTTGGCAAGTGCGCTCTCCGTAGGGAAGCGTGGAGGGTGGGCATATGATGATACACCCCAAGAGGCGTTCACTCGTGTTATATATTGGCCAGTGCAGATGAGGATGGATATAGCGAGGGTATGTATTGTAAAAATTGCAGTTCAGGAAACGTTCGGTCTTGCCCGCTCCCTACCCGGCGGCGGCTTTCCGCTATCATCCAGCTGTCCAGCCGACCGCTTGCGCGACAAGGCCCGCGCAGACGGCGACTCTGCCGGGATCACGGCTGCTACTGCTGCTGCTACTGCTGCTGCTGCTGCTGCTATCCGCCTCTCGAGTTCAAGATCCTCGCTGTTGACCGATGACAGCGGCGAGGATGACATGGGAGGCTCTGGGGGTCGTCGGAGTGGGGACGCTTCGATGTCGCTCGACACTGGTTCGGACGCTAGATCCACCGTCAACCTGGGTTTCATTGTGGTCCATCCCCGACTAGCCGTGGGCTGCCCCGTGAGTGGTGGTGGAGGCAGTGGCAACTTGGCGGTCCCGAGCGAGCCCCTACTGATGGATCGAACGAGAGCGGGCGCAGCGATGCCGTTTCGGTCAAGGACTGAACGGTCGGATGGAACGGGCGACGTCGGACGTCGGAGCCACCCAGCTCTTCCCTCCGTCCTCCTCTCCGGTAACCGTGTGTTTGAAGTACTCGGAATTCTCACCGAACGGTCAGGTTGTAGCGGTAGGGCACAGCCTGGTACCCGTCGTCGGGCCGTCGATTCCTCTGCAAGATTTGTTTTGCTCTTTGGCGTTTTTTTTTTTTTGTTTTTGTTTCTTGTTTTTCGCCAGCATGCATGTACTGTGCCGGTACACATGCCGCATCGCCCGACGGCCCAAAGCGCTGGCTGATCGCAGGCGCGTGGGGGAACAAAAAAACACTACGGACCGTGAAGTGCAGATCATATACCGAGTACGCGAAGGATGGTCGGCCTCAAGGAAAAGCAACCGGCATTCCGCATTCGTCTGCAACCTCCACCACCAAACTACCTCATTTCCTCACCAAAACCACGTCGCCAACGGCAATGACCGTCAGCCAGGATGGAGGGCTTCATCCTGCCTTCTACATCGCCGCTTGGATGTCCTTGTCCGGCGCGGTGATCGTCTTCAACAAGTACATCCTCTTTGAGAGCGGCTTTCGTGAGTTTGGACGGACGACCCTCTCCCAGGCGTTTCCGTCCGATCACTAAATCTTTCGATGCAGCATTCCCCATCTTCTTGACCACGTTTCACCTGGTCTTTGCCTCGATCGCTACGCGCGTCCTGCGGAAGACGACGAGCCTGTTGGATGGCCTGGAAGATGTCAAGCTTACCAAGGAGATCTACATCAAGGTGAGCGGCCTCGTCACGACGATGTTGGTCCATGTCGTAGTGTTCTAAAAACTCTCCACTTGCAGGCCATTTTGCCCATCGGCGTCCTCTTCTCATCTACGCTTATCTTTTCCAACACGGCGTACTTGTATCTCTCTGTGGCGTTCATCCAGATGCTCAAGGCGACCACTCCCGTGGCCGTTTTGATGTTTGGCTGGCTGTTGGGCACCGAAAAGCCCGACATGAAGGTTCTCGTCAAGGTGCTCGTGATCACGGGCGGCGTCGCGCTGGCATCGTACGGCGAGATCAACTTTGTCGTGTTCGGAGTCGTGTGCCAAGTGGCGGGCATCGTGTTCGAAGCAGGCCGATTGGTCCTCGTCCAGAAACTCCTCCACGCTTACAAGATGGATCCGCTCGTCTCGTTGTACCACTTTGCGCCGGTATGGCGTTTTTGGCTCGAATTTGACCGACCGCGAAGAACCCTTGTTTTCTTACCGCTTTTCTCCCAATAGATATGCGCCCTGATCAACGGCATCACCTGTCTCTTCATGGAGGGATCCAGACTCAACGTCGAAGCGTTCGCGCGCGTCGGTGCGCTGACGTTGCTCTTCAATGCCTCGGTTGCGTTCGCTCTCAACTGTGCGGTCGTCGCCCTCATCGGAAAGACGAGCTCCCTCGTCATGTGCCTTTCCGGGATCGCAAAGGACGTGATCCTTTGCGTCGTGTCGAGCGCCATGTGGAACACCCCGATCGGAAGCTTGCAGATCGTCGGGTATGGGATCACGTTGGCTGGGATGGTCTGGTACAAGAATCTGTCCCTCTTTGGAGATTCCACGACGGCGGTTCTGGAGGAGACTTTTTCGCGTCTCTCGGCGCCCGTCGGCGTGTTTTTCGCATCGTTGGGAAGCAACAACGTCCGTGCAAACTACATGCGGAAGATCGCCCTGCTGACGGCAAGGTAAGCATTTGCGAATCCGATAACGAAAGCTGTTCCTCGTGCTCATCCGTATCGCAGTTTTGTTATCTTGATGACGACGCTGCAATTCCTACATGATCAACCGGCTGCCGCACATCCTGACCTGTCGCCAATGCCGGTGGAAAAGGAAGGAGGCGCGAAGGCGGTTGCGCCGGCGAAGCTTGCTCCGAACACGCAGGAGAAGTTTTCCGCGGCAGTACCGAAGACTGCCGCACCTAAAGCCGAAGTGGCGAGCAACGAGCGCAAGCCTTCCGCCTCGGAACGGGTACCAGAGAAGGCTACCGCCGGGCATCAGAAGTCGCCAGCGAAGTCGACCGCACCACAAGTCGTGGAGTCCGCATCCAAACCAAAGATGGCCCCGGAGACTGCCGCACCCAAAGCCGAAAGCGCGACCGACGAGCGCAAGCCTTCCGCCTCGGAACGGGTACCAGAGAAGTCTACCGCCGGGCAACAGAAGTCGCCAGCGAAGTCGACCGCACCACGAGTCGTGGAGTCCGCATCCAAACCAAAGATGGCCCCGCCCAACGCCAAGCCGGCTAGCCCCAAGCCGACTCCCAAATCGAAGCCGGTCTCGTCAACACGATCCGAGCATTGCCTGCCTGACGTTGCCGGGGTCTCCAAAGAGTTCCAGGAACGCATGATCGTTGTCTCACAATACAAGGAAGACGCGGAATGGCTCGGGGAGGTGAAGAACGTGTCCGCCGTGGTGTATGAGAAAATGGGAACGAACAAGTCGAACAAGCACGTGGTACCAAATGTGAGGACATATCAGGAATGTGGGCGTATGATATGGTAACTGACTTTTCCCTTCTTATCATTAGCCCGGGAATGAGGCTTCCACGTTCATGTAAGTGGCTCATCGCGCTTGCGTACAGGTCTACAGACATGCTAACGCGTCCTTCCAGTAAGTTCTTGCTAGACAACTATGACTGTCTTCCGGACCGAACCGCCTTCGTCCACGCCCACAGAACCTCATGGCACACTCCCAAACCCATGGACAAGATTCTGAACACCTTGGACTGGACGCGAGCCGAGTTCTACAAGCTGGTGAGCAGCGAACCGCACAAATTTTCCGTCTTCCTGCAAGGCGGGAGCAATCTTTCTGATATGTTCATGTCCTTTTTCCTTTCAGCCTGCAACGCTCCGAGGGAAAACAGACGTAGCTCGCTACAAACCAGACCGCAAAACCGAGGAGGCTTCGGTTCCCGTCGAGATCCACATCTTCTGGAATCGATGGTTCAAGGAGCGCTACGGACCCGCGCCGGAGAAGCTGGAAGCCATGTGTTGCGCTCAGGTATGTTTGTCTCCCCAGTCCCCCACCCGCGTCAAGTCAATTGGGAAAAAGCGTCTCGATGCTGACTCGATCCGAATTTTTTCGGTTCTGTGCATAGTTCGTCGTCAGTCGGGATCGTGTGCATCTGAACTCGTGGGATTGGTATAAGGAGGTGTATGATTGGCTGATATCGGATGAGGTAGATAGCTATTGGAGCGGAAGAGCACTAGAGTACACCTGGCATGTCATGTTTGGGGAACCTAGCATAGAACCCAAGTGGGATTGGCCCGGCCACAAGGTCGGAGAATAAGAACCGGCGGGAAACCGCTAATGAAACATAAGATTCAAAAAAAATCTCTCCTCAATCATGACGAAAGAGAACAATCAAAGGAAGCCTTGCCAGCAAGACGCTCCTTTACACCGCAGGTTTCACAAACGTGGACGCTCTGTCTACGATCATGTGCGCGGGAACCAAGCGCTCGACGGCGTTGTCGTCTTCGAACAGCAAGGTGTACACCGGTTGGCCCTAATTATAGGGGGGGATGGTCAGTACCGTCTTTGTTTTGCATCGCAGCTTAACCCGCGACGGACCTTATGAGGCGGTAGCTTGACCTTTGCGCGATAAAAGCATGTTGTCGTTGGATAATGAGCAAGGACCTTATGATCCTTGACAAACACTGGTCGTCTGGCAGCTTCTTGCTCCGTTGCGAGAGGGACGACATCCTTTGGCAGATAGTAGAGCAGCTCCCTGAGGAAGGCATTTCGGGTAAGTGCATCATGCGATGAGACTACCGATCCCAACGTCCCCAGGATCTCACTTGCTCTTCCCAGCGACGCTGGGCAGCTCCTCGTCGTCTTCGTCGTCCTTGACCTGGTACATGCCGCGCTCTGGGACCCACTTCTCGATTTTGCCCATGATCCATTCCTGACCTTCCGATCGAGGCCTTGCGATGATCTGAGAAGGGAGTGGATCAGCGTCCAAAACGCGAAACGATTTGCAGGGAGTCTTTGCATCCTACCGGTTGCCCAGGCCCGAGCATCGTCACAGTTTCCTCCTTTCTGGTATTCAATAACGGGAGGGTTAAGCCCTCCGGCTGATAGAGTACCACCATCCGTGCGCACACCAGAGTCAGAGAGGGACTCACGGCTTAGGCTTCTTCGGCGGGGCTGCCGCGGCAGCTCGCGGCTTCTCGTCCAATTTCCGTTTTTTTCGTCGATCCGGCTTCTCAGTTCCTGATTCGAATAGTCAGAACCCCCGATCTTGGATATGACATCAAACAACGAGAGAGAGAGAGAGAGACACTGTTCCTACCATTCTCCGTTGCATCGCGTAGCGCGACCAGTATGCCGACCTTGTCCAGAGCTGCCTGGAGCATTCTGAAGGGGTTTCCTGGCATGAGCGAGCCCGGACGCACATCCTCGAATCACAAGGGCAACATGGATCTTCACTTCTTCTGGTTCGCGGTCGTTTCCCGAGACTCCTCGTACAGCTTCATGACCTTCCTAACTCCGCTCGGTGGAAACTCTTTGCCTTTACAACCCGTACCCGACCGGGGCCGGTCAGCACGGGACGGGAACATGCAGAAGACACCGGACCGACATGGATACCTCCATCACACCTTCTTTCTCGCGCTTGAGTATCCGATCGTTGATGCTGTTGACTTTCCGGAGATGGGACTCGGTGTCCTCGAAGAGGAGCGAGGAGCGATACAGCTCCTCGCATATCTGAGACCATAGGTTCTGCTCCTCGTTCGAACTTGGGTCGGCGGAGGAGGCTCGCGATTTGCGGATCCTGTTGTCTGCCATTTGAGCGAGGACGGTGGAGCTGTGAGGGAGTCGAGCGCCGTAACTCCTCTGGTCAAGGTAGGTCAGAATGTCGTCTTGCTTTGGAGATGTCTGAGGAAACGTGAGGCAATGCGTCATTACTTGGAGGGTCTTCCGACAGCGCGCTTTGCCCACTTGCGGCTGGACTTGCGGTTCACTCAAAGGCTGGTCGCTGTGCGCTTCGGGCAATTCAAACGATTTAGGATTTACGGTTTCATATGCAAGAAAAAGAGAAAAACACACGGCATCATCTCGGCACCGCCGAAATGCGGCGCGCTGTACGACCGAGCACCATGGCCTCGCACCAACGCTGACGGTCGCGTCGCTCGAGATCCTGCTGCTCTCTCAAAAACTGAACGTATTCTTCCGATGCCAGCCGCTGGCTGGTTTGGTGAAGGAAGGTTCCGATCTCCGTCACCGTGGCATCCCGCGCCCTGACCTGCTCCTTCCAGTACGATATCTCCCCGTCTCGCTCCGCGAGCAACTCCTTCAATGAAGCCAGCTCCATGTTCAGACCGTCAACGTGTTCCCGCCATCCCGTCTCCATGTCCGTCAACCGCGCTCGCCATTCCTCGTCGTGAAGCTGCTCCTGCAGGTTCTCATGGTGCGGTCGACCCTCCGGTTCGTCGACGTCGCGAAAGTGTGATGAGGCAGAACGGTGCGAAGACCCGTCTCCAGGTGGACGGTCCCCGAGCGCATCCTCCGCCTGCCGGTGATGCACGCTGCCGCTCTGGCTAGCGGGGGACTGGGTCGAACCGGCCGACGACACCTTGCCCGAGTGATCGACCCACGAAGTCGTGCGCGCCGTCGGCCAGGGAGGCGATGTCAAGGCAGCTGACCTCTCCGCGCGAGCTCGTTCGCGATGCTCGGAGACCTGTCGGATTCTTGCCAGCAGCACCTCGCGAGCGATCTCGTCTCCCCACTCAGACCCATCGCTCTCGTCGTCGGAAGAGTGAGGCGGTAGGCGCTGAGTCAAGTCGTTGATGTGGTCGGCGCTGAGGAATCGAGTCGACTGTGACGTCAAGTTCGTCGATGCGGGTGATTGACTTTGCTGCGAAGGTATCTGCGGTTGCGGCTGCGATCGTGCAGGAGTTCCCGTAGGATCGGCTCCGGTTGCTGGTGCTAGTAGCTGAGTGGACTGTGCTGCCGAAGTGGATGCGTGTCCGTCCCAGCCCGCCAGCGTGTCCCCGCCTACCGTTGGATCGGCGCTTTGCTCGACGGTGGGCGCACTTTCCTTCTTCCTGCCGAACAACTTGGCCAGGGATCCGCCTCCCTGCCGATGGTCAGTGGGAGGAGATGCCTCGTCCTCCGCGGCTGTGGCTACGGCAGCGGTTGCTCCATTGCTGCGTCTCCGTAGCACGCGAGGAGCCAGAAGAGTGATGGCGGTGGATGCTTGTTTCTTCAATGTTTGGAGACGACTTCGACGCGTCGTCGAGTCGATAACGGGAGCAGGCGTATCGATGTTGGAGCTAGGACCTGTGGCAGACATCTCTTACAGGAGAGAGCCTGGTAAAAGATTGCTGGTCCAACCGACCAACCCTTGTGCGAAGGTGAGGCTTTCGTCTTCCAAGCGCAGAGGGGCGGGGTCCATCCATCGTGCTTACGTCAGCAGGCTGTCAAGGAGCTTACCACGGTTCAGCGAAGCGTTACCAGGAAACGGGTCAGGGGGTTCTTCTTCGCTGCAGTGACCCAGAATCCCTTCAACGTCACCATTTCCTCTGGCGCTTATCCTCCCAAACCC